>JANHZU010009735.1:12768-26547 GCA_032468055.1 Acrochordus granulatus | reverse complement strand
GCTCCTGCCCACCCAGCAGTTTGAAAGCATGTGAAAATGCAAGTAGATTGATGGGTACCTCCTTTGGAGGGAAAATGTCAGCTGGCAGAACAACAGAGCAGCAAGTCGGCATGAAACTCACCCATCTTGGGGGTGGAGCAGGAGTCTCAGAGGATGCCCTGGATATGAATATTTCTGGCCAGCTGAGAGAGGCAGGGTAAATAAAAAGTAATGTATAATCTCTAATCTATATAAGCCGCCAAGAGACTCCAGAAATTGGTGGCATAGAAATGTGATTAATAAATAAATAAAATAAATAAATCATATTGGAGTGGCACATCATTAATAACAATGGTCAAAAGAGAGGGAACATTTTACCAGTTGCATTGAATTATCTGACAAATTGGAATTTTTCTATTAGAAAAGATAGGTTTAGGGAAAAGGGTTAAGATAAAAACATTGAAAGGATGGGAGGAAAAGGAAAAATGCAGTTGGCTTCAAGTTGGGCTCTTAACCATTACTATAAAAAAGACAGAAGACTGTTCCAATATCTGGTTAATATTACTAATGTTTTAGCATTGCTTCCCCTGAAGATCATGCCTTCAGCAAATCTTGAAGTGGGATTTTGTAAGCATCTGTTGAACAGCATTTCTGTTCTTGTTGGGTCTGCAAAGTGGTGGATATTACTTTACTATGTCATCCACTGCCCCATTTATGAAGAGATCAGAACCAAATTATTACTTGGATCTTGAATCGCTGAATTATCTTCTTGCTGATGAGTTTCCAACTTTAGTAGTCAGGCTGCTACTTTTGCTTTGTTGTCGCTGAAATTTAGAAAGACATTTGAATTTCTTATTGTAGCCTTGGTTTTACCTTAATCCAATATCCTTACAGCTAGCACAATTTTTAGTAGTTTTTTTTTCTTTTGCTTTATTTTATGTTATGCTATGCTGTTATGACTTCTGGTTACAACAATAAACCTATTTACTTACAGAATTTTCTTGACATAGTACAGAAGTAGTTTGCCAGGATTCTTTATGACTTTTGAGCCTAGTTTCTTATCCAACTATGGATCAAGCTTATTTTTTGAGACTAAGGTAAGTCAGACTACCAGATGAAGAACCTAAAAATCCCTTTTCTCATAATGTATTTCCCCACTTTCAAATATATTGAAAAAAATATACAGTGAAGAAGATGGAACTAGAGATTACAACTCTGCATTAATGACTTTTCAAGGTGTGGTTAGATATTGATAAGACCAAACATCTATTTATTGTTCCTTGATGGTATTTTTTATTTGCCTAAGGAATGAGATAGAATCCATAGACTGGATAGAATCCAGTTTAAAGTAAGAATCCAGGAACATTTATAGTTCAAAGTTTATCTCCAAGCTTCCCTTGGTTTTCATCAGCAAAATGTAATGAATGTAATGTGAAAGTCACTCTGAGAGAGAGATGGCAGTTTTCTAAATTTGATATATTCAATAAATAAATAAAACGTTAATATAGTTTCTTGCTCATTAATCTTACAAAAGCTCAGAGCTTTCATGGTTGCGTTGATGGAAGCTTCAGACTCCCTGTGATTCTGTGGGAGCTATACAGAGGAAGCATTTTTACAAAACAATACTTCCACAGAGGAACTATACCCCTGACCCTTGTGACTGATCTCATGTTAATATCTTAAAAGGTAAAAAATACTATTTTCATACATTGTGATATCCCAACTCTTTTTCCAAAAAATGCACCAAAGCAGGATTTTGCTCCTTACCTTAGATTAAAGCTGTCATGTCTCCATTCCCACCTGCCATCAATGAAGTGCTGTAGCTAAGAATTCTCTTACAACAATCTATGTACATGATTCATAATTCACTTTTAAGACCAGGGATAGATGGGCTTTTCGGCTTGGCCCATTGCCATTATGGGCACTCATCACTTTCCCATTTCTTGCCACAGTAATGAAAGCTTCTCTTTCTTTTCCTTTATTTATTTACATTTCCTTTATTTATTTTCATCATCTTCAGTTGCAACATAGGGATATTGTTTTTTTCATTTCTAAGAACATGAATCTGTTCTTCCTTGCTTTAAAGTTTCCAAAGAATATAGAAGCAAAAGGACAACCTGGTCCCTTTTCTTTTTATTATTGTAGCAACAGAGCTAATACGGTACCCTAAGGGAGAAAAGGAAAGAGTCTGTATCAAAAGAGATATATAAAGATGGAGAAGTGAAGGAATCCAGGTGAGCAAACATCTTGGAAAGCAAAGGAAAGGCAAGGAGGCTAGTGAGGAAGAAGCAGTTCTAAAAGGAAATGGCAATGGATTGGTTCTCACCAGAGCCACCAGCAAGTTTTGCTACCCTTGCATGGATGGAAAGGGCAAGAAGCAGGGTAATGACCAGCCAGTTTAAAAGGCCTTTAGGTTGCAGTGCAGAATTGGCCAAGTATCCATCAAACACATCCTTCCAAGTCTTTTATGTTCACCTCTGAGTTCTTTATCTAACAGACCTCATTAGCTCTGAGAACGAAATGATCTTATTGAATCAGCCCACTTCAAGAACACTATATGTATGAACTGCCTACCTCATAATGGACCAGTCAGCTGAACAAAGTAATCAAGAAAGCTGAACCCCTTGTCTTCCCTTGCAGGCACAATCCTGAGGATTATCTTCACCTTCAGAGAAGACAAAATGCCATCACATTGCATTGTAGGATTGGTTTCCTGTGTGGTCAGGGCCATCATGTTTCTCCTTGGAGAACAACATTTGTCTAAAACAGGTCTTCAATTACACTACAGATTCATTTCATGTATTAGGAGCAGGGCATGACCATCAGCTTCATCACAATGGGGCAAACTTTCCAAAGCAAATAGCCAGCATGTACCACCAGAAATCTATTCTTCCCTGCTATTCTGAATATAACTAAGTTCTAAATATGCAGAGTTTAGGATGTCTAATATGGCAAAGGCCCAGGGTCACATTGAACCCTGAAATAATTGGCACTCTGAGAAGCAGATCAGGCTCTGAGATAACTCTATCCCTTAAAAGTTCTGGAAGTATAGGAGAAAAACAGAAGTCCACTTTCCATAATATTTCTCATCAAAAAATCTTGTGGGTTACACGTGGGCTTTATATTTCATCTGCAGCTGAAGGAATGACATTACAGCTGCCTGTAAGAGCCCCCAAGAGTATTTTCCTCTGTCACAATCCCTGTTGCATAAACATCTTGTGCAAGAGAATGCCACTTTTCCAAGCCCTGCCTTTTCTATTTTCTTTCAGAACATGTCTGAAAATATTTAACTCACGGACAGATAAACTCCTTCTGGAAAAGCTGTGTGTCTGGGGAATGACTTGGAGGAAGCATGCTTGATGAGTTATGAGGGGATTAAAACACATCCTGTTCTCTTCCCCCCAACACACCCCTCCCAACACTTCTTCCATTCAGAATTCACTGAGGCTTTCAGGAGGATTCTGGCGTCCTTCAGCCTTTCAGCTGATGATGGTGTGTACCTTCTCCAACACTTCTGAGAGGAAATGAAGCAGCAAATGTTCCCCACCCAGGTGGGAATCCCAGTGGAAGAATATTTCCTATTCATCAGCTGTTGTTGCTCTCATCATTACATTCATTTTTTTCATGTCTTTGATCCAGATTTCATTTTCCAAACAACCCAGCTGTTATCTCTCTCTTTCAGATTAGAAATTTGGATTTTGGGGGAACTTGAGATGCAAAAAAGTTCCATCTCTCCATGCAAGCCTTAAAACACTACAACAGTTTACATCATTTTCTTTAGTTTACAATCCTCTGTGCACACCATAACTCAGTCCATAACTAAGAATCCCTGCTGAGCCATAAATTCTGTAGGGTATGCAAAGAAGCAGGAGGCCAAAGAGACTGTTTCAGTTTGAACTTGCAGAGAACTGTTTTAAAACAAATGTCTTTTGCTATTCTTGAATGTCTTTCATTCTAAATTTCAATTACGATAATGAGAAACAAAGAGGTCAGTTTCTAATTTTAAGAATCCTATTTAGCTGCCATGATGAGATCTTACTTCACAGAGGAATGGATAACTTGGTTTTGAAGAATATGCCTAGAAGATCTAAATAAACATCTCATTTGTTTGTGAAACTCTATTTGAACAAAATCTCAACCTTCAGCCAAACAAACTTTTCGTAGACAGAAGTTTCCTTTCCTTCAAAAGGAGTTGCAGCTTCCCTCTATTATATGATGTGAACTAAGTTGAGAAACATATCTATGAATATTCTCATTAATCCAGAGAATATTCATATCAAATAATAATTTCTAAATTTACATATTTCCTGACCATTCTTTTCAGTTTTAGACGGATTGAAAAAGTCTTCCAGATAGAAGGTGAAATGTCTCCAATAACATCTTGTAATTAAAGTCCAGTTGCCTTTTTAATGAACTTTGAAAAAAATTTGCAATTTTTACAACAAGTAGAGCGATATCTTCATTCTGATCTCTTCTGATATGCTGGCTGGGACCCTTGAGATTGAACTCTACACTTCTGGAGAGTATTTGGGAAGGCAGAGAAGGATTTTCCCATGCTTTCTTCTTTGATTATCACTGTAGAATTTCATATCGTCAAATGACATATTTGCAAAATGCTCAGTATAGTCCAAAGAAAATGTTTAATGTAACAGAGAATTAACTTACAGTATTCACAATCATAAAATGTATTCATGATCATTAAGATCAGTTTTTTAAAAGCCAAGACAAATTGCTGACCTTTCTCCACTGGCTTTCAATCAACTGAACAGAGCATAAAGAATCAGCACTTTGCATTTATTAAGTTAGCTGAATTCTTCTTGGCTTACTTGGTGGGTTTGTTAACATCTGATGATGTTTCTTTCTTCTGAAAATGATCCTGTTTTTGTGGTAATTGATGCATTTATTATTACATAAGCAGTGACATTCAGACATGCCAAGAGTTCTTCTAGACCAAAATTATACTCTACAAGTGTCCAAAACGTTATTAATGGGAAGATCACCAGCAGAATATTAGTATAGGATTTTCTTTCATTTTCTCAGTTTACAAGATTATATATCATGCTAAACTAAAAGGTGATTTGCTTGTTAGGTAATATAGTGTGTGAACTCAGCTATTGCTGCTGGTAAACATAATTTATTCTTAATCATAGGATTGGTCTTTATAAAGAAAAAAGCAATATGATGAGTAATTACTTATATTCTTGTTTTCTGTGACTATATATAATCCCCTTCTAAAGATATACAGTCTTTACTAACATTTTTTGAGTAGTAAAATCTCTAAATTAAACTATGAATAAGGTGGAAAGAATGATGTCTTTATATCTTTCCTAAAATTCCCATGATTCTTCTTGATGGATGAAGGAAAAATCTGTTCACTTTTCCATGCCCTGAAAAGTTGTATAACCTTTTATGATGACCTTTGTTACTTCTTTATTTTCCTACGCTAAAAAGGTTCCCAAGATTGTAATTGTTCTTCACGTGGGAACTGCTCTATCCTTTTTATTTTTTAATTCTTGTGCTATGCCTTTTTTTCCATTAAATATTAGTCTTAATATTTTAGTGATAGACTACTCTAGTCTTTTTTTTTTGTTTTATGTCATCTACAATTCTTTTATACAGGTTGCAGTTCCTTATTGTTCTCATTTGGCCAAGACTTGCAGAAGGAAGTATTTCTTCCTTTAATAGCTTTTTTGACTCTGTTCATTAACTATGCTGGCATTCACTTTCTTGAACACAATTTCATCATGGATAATAAAAAACAACCTTGGGAAGTTTTTGGACCACTAGATTGAACTGAATCTTCTCAACAAAAGCTGTGCTTTGATGAGTGAGGTGGGGGGAAAAGATGTAATTACATAAAATCAAAAGAGATGCTCATGCTTGTGATCAGCTAACTCACCTTCCTTGAACTTGGCACTCATTAGGGTATGCTGAGACTGCAATTCTCCATATTTCCCAACTAGACTATCTGAAGGTTCCCACGTGGAAAAAAACTGAGCTAAATTCTCTTTGAAGTAGAAATATTTCAGAGCTAGATTATTTTCATCTTCCACCTCTTGGGCCAGTTTATAGGCCCTCTGATAGATTAACTGGTTGGGTCAAAACTTGGCAACCATGCAGGTATTTACATGTGTCAGAACTTCTCTGGAGCATTCCCTCTTAATCAAAACAATAGAAGAAAAATGCATCTCTCTTTAAAACAAGTCAGTGAAAATAGATGCATAGAATAAATAGATAAACTGTTACTCCCCCACACCCCTGTTTGTTGGTGGATCATTCCTGTGAATGCTTTTCTTGCTCAATTGCATTTTAAAGAAGAAGAATGCTTGAGCTAAGGTATCAGAAGTCACAGACAGCTCTCTGTCAACACAGAAACTGAGTGACTGAATTCCTATGAACAGGCATTGTTTTTAATCAGGAAAAATAATGGGGAGAGTAAGTTCACTATGAAATTAATGGGAAAGATAATTTGTTCAAGATAGGGTATTTCCATGTCTGGCTGAGCAGAAAATCTGATGGAAGTCTTGTCCAGCAGCTGAAGGAGTTGAATGGGACAGAACCAATTCAGAACAAATCCTACAGAAATTATATTTACTGTATGTTTAGAAGAAAACCTCAGTTCCATAACCTTTTTCATCTTTAGCAATGGATATAGTTGCAATATCCCCAAAGGTCTATAAATAAGAGGTTCCATTTGAATAGTTGGCATTTATGGAGGCCATGGTCAGGAGATTCTTTGCTCAGCTTTAATTGGTGCATCAAGTTGCGGCCTTTTGCAGATCAGAGACTTTGGAAACAGCCCCCATACTCATACTTGGATTACTGCAATTTGCTCTACATGAGCAGCCCTTGAAGGCTATTAAAAAGACAAACTGTCTCAGAAGGCATCTCTCTACTTGCTGAATGATCAACATCTGTACATCAGGCTTTCACTGATTTTGTAGGTTGCCCGTGGGCTTCTGGGTCCAGTTCAAGATGCTGGTTATTTCTCATAAAGCCATTTATGGCTGAGATCTACATTACTTTTGGACTGTCTGACCTAGCTAGATTCTGCCTGCCCACTCAATACTGACTAAGAAAACAGATGAAGAATCCACCTTCTGGAGGGAATCCAGAAAAGTGGCTCTTTCCCACTGGGACAGCCTATCCTTTGAGATTAAGATAGTCCCTTCCCTGTTATTGTTTGAAAAAGCACTTAGGAATGTAATTTTCCAATGGGTCTTTAGGGCAGAAAGTGCAATATAATTAAGGCAAACATACTAGATTGGTATTCAGAAGCCACATGGCATGTATTTTCATTTGAATATATTTGCAGTGTATTATCATAACATGTATTATGAATTGTAGAGGATACAACATAGAAGAATAGGTAATTTGAAAAATACCTTTTCCCTAGAGGTCCCCAACTTTCAAATGCCCTAAAGTAGAGATGATTAACTCTACCTATAGTGTATTTTTGATGTCGCTTATATTTTCTTTCTGCCTAGATATATATTTTAAATTATTCCTTTGCTTATTTTGTCCCTGTATAGTTTGCTTCCTCTTAGCTTATAATTTTATCTTGTTCGTTTACTATTCTTGTATGAAGCTATGAACATGCCCTGGGATTCCTTGTGTATCAAGCATAGTTATAAATTTTAGATAAATATAAATAAACAGTGAGGATATGGGCACAATAAGAACTCAGTTCTGGGTTCACAGTATTGCATTAACATATTTGATTTCTCAATGTGTTGAACTGAAAGTGAATTGAAATTCCAAAGTGAACAGGCAAAAGGAAGCCTTATCATGGAACAAGAGTTGGAGAAAAGTAGAAAATAGTCTTTGAAGACCTGGCTTAATGGAAAGCAAGGTTTAGAAGATCTCTCCAGAACAGATACAATTATGCAAAGAGCTAGTTTTTTGGAAAAACGTATACTTCTGGAAAAGATAGAAGTAAAGAGAAAAAGAGGATAACCAACAGCCAGGATAGTCTTGATTATAGCAGCGATGGGTGCAAGATCTGAAGTCCAAGTTATTATTAATTAATTTATTCATTATTATTAAACAAATTTATATAGACATCCAACCTGCACAGAGGTAACTCTGGGCAACTTATAGAATTTAAAGTTTTTTAAAACCCATCATATAATAAAACTGTAAAAGAAAACCTCTCTCCCCATGGCAGTAACCATACAGTCGGGTTAGCCCCTTAATTGGCTCAATTTCTATTTCCCCAGAGCTGCTGACAAAACCCTGTTTTTGGGGCCTTTTGGAAGAACAAAGAGGGAGCTATCACCAAGAAGGCCTTTTTCATGGTCCCACTAGATGTTCATTCTTAATCCCTACCTTCCCGTCTGATAGAAATTTGAGGAAAATCCTCATGGAGATGGTCTGTATTTATTTATTTATTAAATTTATGTGTTGCTGAACTCAAATACAATTCTCAGCAGCTCACAGTAAAAACATTAAAACAACAGTACATAATACAAACAATTAAAAACAATTTAAAATTTAATAAAAACCTGGACAGAGAGGGGAGGAATGAGAATATATAAGTTGGGGAGGAGAGGTTGGTGTTAAACCACTAGCCACCTCCAAGATGGTAAACCCCTTGACAAGCCAGTTGACAGAGCCAGGACTTAAGATCCTTCTGTAAAGCTGCAAGAACGGGCACAGACCTCACCTCTGTGAGGGGGGCATGATGTTCCACAGGGCAGGAGCCACAGCAGTAAAGGCTCTTTTCCTTGACCCTGCCAGCTGAAATTCCTTGACTTCTTCCACAGTAGTTCTCTTCTGCCATCCCCATTGGGGTGAGATAGTTCCTCAGGTAGCCAGGCCCTCTGCCATGAAGGGCTTTAAACATCAAAAGCCATACCTTGAATTGCATCTGGAAGCAAATTGGCAGCCAATGCAGCTCACAGAACAACGGTGTTATGTGGGCCATTCTAGGGGCCCTTAAAACCATCTTCACAGTGGCATTCTACACCAGCTCTTGCTTCTGAATGCTTTTCAAGGGTAGCCCCATGTACAGTGCATTGCAATAGTCCAACGGAGAGATGACCAGGACATGAATGACTGAGCATACGGACTCTCGGTCCAGGAAAGGGTGCAAAGGCCCTTCCTAGCTGCTATTCCCATCTGCTCTTTGTGCAGGAGTCATGAGTCCAGGAGAACTCCCAGTTTAAGCACAGGGTCTGTCTGGGGCAGAGCCACCTCATGCAGATATTTGTGATTATGAAGAGTTAATATTGATTTAATAGCACACAATCATCACTCTATGTATTGTTCCACATGGGTCCCAGTTTACAAAAAAATTACTAGAAGAATTTGAGCATATGCCACCAACTTCTACAAGGAAAAACAGTACATGATGGGAAATGATGTCCCTTTACTCCCTTGCCAGTTTTCGAAGAAGTTGATTCAGCAGTCTCCTTCTAATTTTCTGTCAGTACAGCTTCAGCTTTAAAGGATTTCTTCTTGGTTTATTTGTTTCTGGGTACTCAGTGAGTTCGGAGGGTTATAAGATTGTGGAATTCTTAGCCATCATTAAAGGAAAACAAATCTGCTGTGGAGAAATCAGGAAATGGATGGACTGAGTGAGTTAGAAGTTTTGATAAAAGGGGCATTTGGGAAGTGAACAAGTTCATTCATCAACAGAGTGAAGCATTGTTCAAGATGAGAATTGGACCTGTGGTTGACTAAATGAATTTTGCTCATACTGCACCAGGCTTTGCCTAGGCAGACAGAAAGATTAGATCCATTTCCCCCAGGAACATCCAGCAATGTAACTCTCCAGTGCCTGAGAGAGTCTGTCTTCTAGATCTGCAAAGTTTCAACAGCAATAACTGTTGATTTCAGAACTTTGGCTCCTTCACAATAGCCCTCTTGTTTTTTTCCCAGAGGTATGAACTTCAGAATGCAAAAGTGTCAGGTGGACATACTACAGCTGTTAAGGACCCATATGTCAACTTTATTCACCAAAGTATGTGATGATCGTTATGGTTTCAGCTTGTGGAAGACAGGCAAGCAAGCAGAATGGACATACATACTTAATGATTTTACTCTCTAGCATTTACAACCAGTGAGGACAATGTGTATCACTGGAGACACATTGAAGCAGCTCTGGAAAGCTATTGGTGTAGTACCCAGTGATGACTGTACGTGGCAGCATGCATTCAAAGTAAAAAATTAATTTACAAATGGGTTTCAAGGTACTCAGCAGATGGGAAAATAGCAAGGTCCCAGCCAATCAGCCTCCTCCTTTAACCCCTGAGATGAAAAAACTCAGACAAGCCATAAAAGATAATTGCAGACTCTTGAATCAGATCTATTTAAAAGATAGTGAGAGAAGGAAGGAAGAAAAACTTGCTTGCTTTAAAAGTGAAAAATCTGTAGTATTACTGCTTGCTAAGAAATACTGGCAGTCATGCAGAAGACAGAAAAGCATCAGGAAATATAGAAATGGTTTCCCTTGATATAAATACAATCCATCTCCATGAGGATTTTCCTCAAACGTCTACGAGAACATGAGCTCAGTTCAGAAGGGAACTGAAACAACACCAGAGGTTCAGAACACCAGTTGGTCATAGATAGAGCAGTGTCCAAGACTCAAGGACCAATCTGAACACAGCCTGAATTGATTATAGGAAAGCCTAAGATTCAGTGCCAGGCACATGCATTTGTGAATGCCTAGCACCATATAAAGTCAATAGGACACTAAGAATATTTCTCAAGAATTTAATGGGATTGTGAAAGACAACACCGGAAGTCAATTCAAGATGGTTTGCCCAAGTGACCATCCAGTGCAGCAAAAATTAAGGTAGTTCCCATTGCTGTTCTGCATAGGCTTAAACTCTTTCATCCAGGTAATTGCAAAGACTGGATATAGATACAAGTTCAAGAGTGGAACTACCATAGCCACCTTCTCTACATGGATGACCTTAAGCTGTATGCTACGAGTGAATAAGACATCAACTTGCGGATCCACTTGACATGGTTTTACCTTATGAATTTACCATAAGGACACTGGGATGTCATTTGAACTGGAGAACTGTGGCCAGATGGTGGTAAAAAGAAGGAAGGTAACAAAGACCGATGGGGTGGAACTACTAGTCGGCCACATAGCAGACATACAGATCAGCCAAAAACACCTTGGTATTCCTCAGTTACACAGGAACCTGAGGAGAAGGCAAGGAAGACAGCAACATCCAAGTACCACTAAAGGAGAAAACAGCAGTGGTGAAAGATGTTGTGTTGCATTAGGAAGAAAGAGAATGAGAAGCTAAAGAAGTACCAGGATCTGAAGGAAGATTTAAAGAAGATGTAGACAGCAAAGGTCAAAGTAATCCCAGTAGTGGTAGGAGCATTCAGGGCTGTGACTCCTAAGCTGGGAGAGTGGCTCAAATAGACCCCAGAAACATCAGAACTCTCCATCCAGAAGAATACAGTGCTAGGAACAACTAAGATACTGTGCAGAATCCCCAAACTCCTAGGGCTCTGAGAGAAGATGCAAAGGGGTGAGAAGGGAATGAATGAATTAATGAATATATTTTGTACACACACGCAGACACATTCACTTCATTTCTACTGATATTGAAATTCATACATCAAAGGGAAAAGCTTTCAGGCACATTGCAGCCAGGACTTTACACTGTATATTTTTCAACCATGCAACCTGTCTTGTTTGATTTCACCCTTACATGCTTATCTCTCCATCCTAAAATCTAGAGGCTTACTTTCTTGCTTTTTGAATGAAATTGGTATTTCTCCATGGAGCTGAATTCCGCATTGGTAATATGTCCAGAATTATTGTCTGTGTTGCTGCAGAATAATTCCTAATACATTTTAATTCATCTATTTTACTATTAAGATTTACTGTTTAGATTCAAATTGGACTATGCACAACATTTACTGAAACATTTGTAGCATATTTTGTGAAGGCCGTATTCTATATTCAAACAAACCTAGCCTTCAGGTTGATCGCTATATTTTACTTTTTAAAATCAGATACTTTTAGAAGAAATCCTGAATAAGTCTCCTTACCTGGGATCAATTATACTTTTCCTCCATATCTTTATTATTCCAGAAAAAAAATGTTTACTGTCCTAGGACATTAAGTATCTAAAGAGTTTCTATGCGTGCCCACGTAGATTGAAGAAAAGGAGGATAAGAGAAGAAATGCTATTTCTCCCTAAATCCTGTTCAAACAATCCATTCAGCTGATATTTGCAGGCTATAAAGTGCTCATTAATCATATTATCAATGAGCACTGATTTTTCAGATTGTGCTAATTAGACCTCATTTGTTTCAGGTGAAAGAGCCTGCAGATCAAAACCTGCCCAGTGCCACGAACACTCGGGAAAATGTGCCAGTCAGAAGCAATTATAGCTCTGCCTGTGTGCCACATTCTAACACTGCCCACTTCTGCTGCTGCGGCGAAACGTCTGTTAACATTTCCATTACAAAGGCAAATAACATCTTAAAGGGATTTATTACTCAACCATAACACTGAGCTGGCTTTTTGCATCTAAGATCAAAGCAATGGAAAGTTGTGAGGATTTGCTGTTTCCTTTTGCACCAGATCACATTGCTGATGTCTAAGGATTCCTGAGTAAGAAAGGAGCTGTTCAGTACCCATTGAGCTAACAACCTGATTATTTTCATTGGATCAAATTAAAACATTTGATCATTTTAATGAAATAAGATGTTAAAAAGAGAATTCCACCATAATTTCATGTGATTCAACAAATATAGGGGTTTGTTTTATTTTATGACACAAAGACACTGCCCACTCCCAGATTTCAATACAAAAGTAAAATATTGGCTATGTCATTTTATGCAGTTATTCAGAAGAAAATGCCCTTTTCTTAGTAGCATAGTCCCAGGGAATTGTTGTTAATACAACAACCTTAATATCTTGGCTGTATAATTAATAGAATTTAGTAGTGCTTAGTGTTGGCTGCACTGAGTTCTAAAAGACCATCTTCCTTGAAAGCAAATAAATATATGTTATAAGTTATAAAAATGTTCTTGTTCCACAAGGCTTCTTATGAGTTTTTGGGGAAGGGTGGAGAGTGTTAAAGCTCTTACATATTTTATGCTGATGTGCTTTTACTGTTTTTAACTGTTTGATATGGTTTTAATTGTGGTTTTATTATTGCTTCCATATATTTATTCTGAGAGCTGCCCTGTGGGAAAAGACATATACTTTAAAGCCTGGATTTAAATAACAAAAAAGGCAACCAGATTCAGTTCTTATGAAACAGAATCAGATAAAAGAATGCGTCACCAAACAAAATCTACTTGAGTTGTATTAGAATTAACCAATTCTGAATTTTCATAATCTCCTGCTTCCTAAAAAGGACTAAGAGAATCTTCCAGTGAGATCCAATTTCACTAGAGGGTTAAGAAAATGAATAAAATGTACAGTAGGTTTAGCAGCCCCTTCCTGTCAACTTCCTGAAATCAATACTGTAATGTATGCCTAATTTACAGCTTTATACATGCAGAAAGTTAACAAACATACACCCCCTTCCTTAAGCACAAGCCAAAGACTTTCATCTGTGAATGGCTCAGCATTACAATGAAAATTCTGGGTACTTGAAAAGTGCTTTTGCATTGAAATGTGGGTGAATGACGAAAGCTATTATCTGGGTCCCAAGACTCCAGATAGGAGCAAAATCTTGATGTATCTCTTTCATTTCTACCTAATGGTAGTCTGGATTTTCATAGCCCAGATCTTGCAATCTGATGAAATCTCTTCTCTTCTCTTCTCTTCTCTTCTCTTCTCTTCTCTTCTCTTCTCTTCTCGTCTCTTCT
>JANHZU010009732.1:239410-254801 GCA_032468055.1 Acrochordus granulatus | reverse complement strand
TTCAATTCAGAATTGAGAAAGCCTTTTGGATTAAAGGTGAAACGTCTTCTACTTAAAAAATCCAATCCAGATGCCTGGTTTTTTTTAAACTTTTGTTGCGAAATAAACAGTTATATTCTCTATGATTAGACTTTTGGGGGAAACACAAGATTTCATTTTTAAAAAAAAATTGCAGATGTTTTATTTCATCAACTGTCAAAGTCTTATAGCACTTTACAGTAAAAAATGTCAACCAAAATAAAAGCCAAGAAAATGTACATAGGTGCATATGCATATATAAAATTATTAACAATTACAATCTAATTCAAAGATCTGGATGTTAAGGCTTTTAAAAATGTTAAGAAGGCTGCAGTCCCCTCAACAAAATAGATGGTCCATTCTGAAGAAACTGAGCTAGTCAGAAGGATGACCGCAGATGGGAGTAAAAGTCAAGATGGTGGCTGTTAACTGTGTGGTGTCACTGCTAGGTTGCCGGAACTGGGGCAAGTAATGGGAGCTCACCCCATTACATGACAGCGCTTGGGTCTTAAAACTTGGGCTGCTGACTTTCCAGCCAACAAGCCTACCATCTTAACCGCTCGGCTACCGTGTTCCCAGAAGTTATATTTCACATTACAAAAAGGCAAAGCTTCAATTATATGGTTGCATTCAACATCCTGACTTTTTAAACTCTCCCTGTAGATGACCTGGGAAGCTACAGAGAGGGAATGACTCCAGGTTGTTGCAAAATGAACCTGGGTCAACTTTGGGAATGACCTCAGTGAATGAAAGTCCAGGCCAGAGGGATCATATAGTTCCTCCTTTAAAAAGCTACTGTAATGCCACACCACTAATGTGAGAATCCCAGTCCTTGAAGGAAAAGCCTATGGGGAGGTTCTTCCCTCCACTGGAAGGGCAGCATTTGGGAACCAAGGCTAGAAGACAGCTCTGTATGACAGAACTCATTACCGCTAATGGATATTAGGTTCCCATTCTTAGGTTAGCTGCATGCTGTCATTGTGAAATGAAATAGAAAATGGTCTCCAGCACTATTGACTCAGCATGACCAAGAGCACTCTGCCTCTTCACAAGAGATCACTTTGAGAATATGAGTGTGGCTGCAGCCTAATTCCTTCCCAGGTTACCTGGAGGTATGTCCCATGTAAAGACTCTTCACTATGGTTCTACTCAGCCCACACCATCCCTTCCCCAAAGTGAAGAAATAATGAAAGGGACTGTGGACTTCCTGTTTGGTCTTGAGTTATCAGCAGTGCAGAAGGAAGATGTTTTCCAGCCAACTTCCAATCTTGAAATTTATGAATATCAGAAGAGGTTTCAGCTTATAAAGAACTGATGTCACCTTATATTATCTATTGAGATATTTAATGTGTTTGGAAGAGTTTCATACTGCGTTGTTCCACATAACATGGATCTTACTGGGTACCCAATACTTTCATTCACATTCTTCAATCTATGCATTGTTTTCAAGGTTACCTGTTTTGGTGGGCCACTCTGTTATTAGATGGTTTTCTGGCTCTTCGTTTATACATTCTCTGTACTTTCAGCCCTTTAACAGATTCAGGAATCAATTAATTTTTTTTCTAATTATGATATCCAAAAATCCCTCCTTCACTTATATTCAAATTATTACATATTATTTAAGACAATTTTGTTCTAATGCTTCAGAAGTCCTCCTTCAGTTACTTGATCATTATATGTTTTGAAAAAAGGCAAATGAAAAATGATGAAGCTCATGGGTCAATAGCTAACATATCATAAAGATTTATTTGACAATGATTAAGGAGAAAAATCTTTATCCCAACATATGGAAAGAAGGAAGAAGCCTAACTCAGTTTGGGGAAAAAAACTTCTAAAATTTTGTTGAAAAATCATACAAGATAGCTAATAAGTTGTTCTAAAATTAGTACAAATATATTTATAAGTGTTTATGATATATTCTTTAAACTCTGTTCTATTTAGAAAAAATAGATGACATGATGGACATTATTCCCAAACCAGTGCATATGGGGTGGCATTCCCTATCATAATGCTTTCTAATGGTCTCATCAACCTTAATATAATAAAAAATGTGCCATCAGAAAATATTTAATAGCTATCAGACTTACATCTTTAATTAAATGTGCTTCCTTTTCTCAGACCTAATTTGGCTCCCAGAAATATTTGAGGATATATTTATATTTTACACAAATTAAGTAATTATAGAAGAACAATAGTCTTAGTGAAGAAGCAGATTCATGCTGTACATTTTCCTAGCAAAAAAAATGTATGCAGATATCTCCTTCATAATATAAATATGCTTGGGGATAGGTTCACGAAATGATCTATAATTACTGCCATCTACTTATGCCACCATATTCTGGTTTGCCCAGCAGATGGTGAATGATGGAACATAGGAATGCAAAATTGTTTACATACAAAAGCTATTTGGTTTGGTTTAGCTTTCACATCCCATGGTAGGCACACTGTGAAGTTCATGTGAAGTTGGGTCATTTCAAGAGGCCAAAGGATTGGGGATGGGGACATAGTCCCCAGATTTCAGCAAACCAACATGGTTTTGGTAAGTCTTCTTCAGCTGGTAGCTAGTAACTCTGAAATGGATCTCTTTGCAGGCATTATGTTTTGAACGATCTACACTCATGTACCCCTAAAGTTTCCCCCTTACCCCAAAGGAAAAAAGCAGTGAATTAAATGGGCCATATTGCTTTGATTTGGAAATGGTATCTCACTTGATCACTTCATGTAAACCTGATTGCTTCTACAAATAGCCTACGGAGACATCATAATGAAATAAGCATGGGACTATCAGTCTGCAGCAGAAGAAATCAAAACCCAAGTGGTTTCTTCCCTATCCTCTTGACATCTGGACTTCTCCCAAGACTACACCAGATGTTCTCCATCATAGGACACCATCTATTGCCGAAAGGAATGATCCAGCCTCCTCCTGTTTTCTCTGCAATGTTCTGAAAATATGATTGTGTCCAATCCATCATTGGTTGGAAACATTTGTCATTTGCAGACACTTCCTTTCATTTGTCAATCCTTGTAGAGGCAGGAACATCATGTCACATCTTCCATTATACTGGAATGTTGCAGGAGAGACTGGGAGGAGAGGTGGAACATCTTTGGACATTGTTGGTCAATCTCCATTCTGACCCAACTTCTTCTATTAAGGCAGACGTACGTGAAGTATGAATATCTCTCCAGTTTTCTGAAAAATGGATTCTCTGAATCCATTCCTAATCTTAACCAGATACAGTGACATTGCAATTGTTTTCTCAACCCTGATTTTTACTGATAAGTGAACTGATAGCAAGACACACCTTTGCTTTGTGATCCAGAAAGCTGGTTTTCTGTTCTCTTTGCCTCCTGCTCAGCTTCATCTACACCAGCATGATGCCGAGATGCCTCTATTGCACCATTGTTATTCTGGCTATTCTCCATGATTCCCCACCACTTTGCACCCACTCCTGTTTCACCTTTAAAGCTGGAGGTGGCATCTTCTGGCTTTTGAACACTGGGTTGACAAAGCTCTTCCACCAGAACAGTGTGTGAAGTTTCAAAAGAAGTCAAAGTACTATTGTAATTGTGAATCAACCCTTCATTCTTCTCTTCCACCAACTCTACATCATCATAAAGTTCAGGTGTAAAATAGATCCTGTCATTTTCAGCATCACTTTCAACATCTACCTCTGATCTGGAAAGTTCCCAGTTTGCTTTCCTTGGAGAAGACACCACATTCTCCAAGTCTTTATGTCTTTCGTGAGGATATTTCTCAATCACCCAGCTCATCTTTGGTCTAGCAGAACTGCTAATCGTTTCCTCATCCGGCATCTGTCTAGATGGTTGGTCTTCTTCAACCAATGATATATTCTGCTGAGAACTACAAGCAACAGAGCAACTACTTTTTTCCATTGCTTTTTCTGATTGCCTGGTAGGCTTGAAGACATAATTCTTCTTTATTGCTGGCAGAGGTGTTGAAGTCTGCATTTTACTGAAATAACCTTTTATGCTGCCAACCGAGAACTGACCATTTGGTTTTCCTCTTCTCTTTTTAGCAGGGGAACCTTTGGAATTGGAGTCTGTAAAATTGTTTTGCTTTATTGTCCAGTAAAAGGGGGGAGAATCTGGGGGGAAGAGCAGATAATAAGGAATAGAGAAATAGAGACAGAAGGAAAGAATATTAATTCTTGACATTAGCATATACTCACTGCTCAGTTTTTAGAATAACTGATTGATAGATTTATATCCTGTCCTTCATTCAGGAGCTGAAGTCAACATATATAATGTTCCTTTCTCTTATTTTTCTCCATAACACTTCTAAGATAGGTTGGGCTGAAACCTGAATGATGGGCCCAAAGTCATCCTGGGAGCTTCTATGCCTAAAGGAGGACTAGAAACATGGTCTTCCTGTTCCTAATCCAGTATTACTACATGTAGTCTTTGACTTACAACCGTAACTGAGCCCAGAATTATAGTCATAAGTTGTGCTGCTTGTTGAACGGGTCACCATGTGATTGCACCTGATTTATGACCTTTTATGTGATGGTTACTAAATGAAAGTGGCAATTGTTAAGTGACCGTGACAGTCATTAAGTGAGTCCATTGTCCACAATGGGAGCATATTTTGCTAGAAATCAGAAATAAACACTGGTTTCAGGCAAAAAAAGGTAAAGGAGACCCTGCCAGTTGTGACCGACTCTAGGGTGCGGTGCTCATCCCCATTTCCAAGCCGAAGAGCCAGTGTTCGTCCTAGGATGGCTCCGTGATCATGTGGCTGGCATGACTGGACGCCTGAGGCACACGGACACTGTTACCTTCCCGCTGGAAGAGGTGGTATCTATCTATCTACTCGCACGCTTTCGAACCACTAGGTGGGCGGGAGCTGGGGCAGAACAACAGGAGCTTGCCCTGCTGCGTAGCAATGCTGGGTCACAATCTCGGGCTGCCGACCTTCCAGCCGACAAGCTAAGCTCTTAACCACTTGCGCCACCGCACCCCATTGGTTTCAGGCAAAACATATTGTAAATTGTGATTACAGGACACTTTGAACAACCATAAATGTGGGCTGGTTGATGAGCACCCAAAATGCAATCATGCGACCGTGAAGAGAAGGAGCTGTCAGAACTTCAAATCTGGGTCATAAGTTAAGGACCACCTGTACTGATTCTTTCTTACAAATGGGCGTCTGCAGGGTGCGGCCTAAAAGTCAAGATGGCAACTGCAGCGGTGTACATGAACATGATTTATGACATTTTTTTTGCTGGAAACCAGCATTAATTCTGTTTCCATAAAAAAATGTCCATTGAGGATAATGGATTTGTTTAATGATCATGGTGTTTGCTAAACAATCGTAATGATTCACTTAATGGCCACCATAAAAAAGGTTATAAAATTGGGCGTGATCATATGCCGACCCACTTAGCAACTGGCATGATTTATGACTGTAATTCTGGGCTCAATTACAGTTGTAAGTTGATGACTACCTGTCCTTGGTTTTAAGCTACTTTTTTCTACAGTGGGAGAAAGACCAGCTTTTCTCCAATCCTTTTCAGATTATGTTACAGGTTTTATGCATATTATTGCCAACCTAGAGATTCTCCAGAAACGAGGAGTCCTCAGATATCCCCAAGAATTTCTTTATCCTTTCAAGAAAATGGAGCCTTGCATTTGAAGAACTACATGAATTAATTACATCAGTTGATAGAACATCAAGAAAACCTTATGCAATTCTTTTCCTAAAGCTTCTGCAAGATGTATACAGCTAGAGAGCCAAGTCAGAAGTCTGTTCTTCCATGTATTGGAATTTTATTTATTTATTAAACAAATTTATATGGCCACCCAAGTCACAGAGAGGTGACTCCAGGCAGCTTACAACATTAAAAATATTAATGTCAATGTTGTAGAGGAATGCCATCATGCCCAGCATTGCATCAACATTGCATATAGATTGTTCTCCTGTATTAGCAAAATTAAACAGCCCGATTGAGTGCCTTCTCATCATCTGCAACTTAACTTCTGCCTTTGTAGATTGATACTAGTTTTCAAGAAAGCAGAGTGACATGCTGTAATATAACCTCCTATCTTCAGTGTATATATAACTAAGTATGGGGAGGATCTGCTGTTGAACATTTTGTTAAGATGGGCTTAATCCCTTCTTTCCACTCAGGAACAAAGGGAGCCAGCCCTGTGTGTGGCCAAACATATCCCTACATGCCCAGGGATTGTTTTTTTGGACTTTTCTTTCCCTCGGCAACTCTTTGCTTTCCACCAGGAACAACTTAAGATAATGCTTCAGAATCCAACATGCATTTTCTTGGGATTGTGCTGCAGCTATGGAAGGCAGCTGTACAATCCCAGGAACAGATGCTGCTGCCTTAAGTAGTTGTAGAGGTGTAATTTGAGTGCCTACATATGTTTCAAAGTACTGTATTCTCTTGCTCTCAAATCTGCCCAGCCAAGTCCAGAGTGATAGAACTCTCCTAAAAAAAAGAGAAACTCCATCTTCCTTCCTTCCTTCCTTCCAAGTTACCAACTCATTCATTCACTCATTCTTACCTAACTGCCATAAGGTAAGAGTGACAAACGGCCATTATCTCATGAGATTTCAGTTTCCTTGCATGAGACCTTATTAGATTTCTCTCAAGGAAATTTCAGGCAAAAAATGGTTTCCAACACTCCTGTACAAAATTGCATGAGATGACAAGACTGCCCAATTTATGAGATCACTGCAGTCTTAGGAGACCTGATAATCTCATACAAATTTAGCCATCATTTTTTAAATTTTATTTTCAGGTACATGGTTTGTGATTGATGGTTTGGGTTGAAACAGTTCCTGGTATTCTTTGGATGTTGGTCACACCTAGACTACTATCCAGAAATAAGAACAATTGCAGCAAAATGGCAAAATTTTTTTTTGCAAACTTTCTTAAAAAAGCAACTGGACTTTTTATTAGACATTATAGGGAAACGTTTCAACTCCTGTCCAGGAATCTTTCTCAATCCCATATAAAAAAGGAAAAATGGTAAGGTAAATTGTACTCTACCATTTTTACTTTTTCATATGGGATTGAGAAAGATTCCTGAATAGGAGTTGAAACGTATATATATATAATATCTAATAATAAAAGTCCAGTTGCCTTTTTAAGAAAGTTTGCAATAATTTTTTGCAATTTTGCTGCATGACATGACCTGAGCAATTAAAACATTTGTTTTTTAAGTGTTAGCAAGATTAATTTCCCTCTGAAAAGAGATCACATGACTAACCAGTTGCTGCTGAATGAATCGCAGTGCTGTCTGCAGGAGGACAGGTTTCCAGGGCTGAATCTTGTGCTTCCCTTTCAGGAGAAACTCCTGGTGATAGAGGAAGAGGTCCCTCCGGAAGAGAAAATGGTGACAGAGTCTTCAAACTTGTAGATATGAGCAGAGAGCTGTTGTTATCCTGAAGTGCAGCATCAGTGCCATTCTGGTTCATTTTAGCAAATGTATCTAAAGAGCCAAGGGCACAATCAAAGTCTTTGTAGTGTCGGATCTGCTGACGAATCCATTTGGACAATCCTTGGGAAATGTCAAGGAATTGGAGATGAATTATTTCATTATTACTAGAGAGACATCAATCTCAGCTGGTGCCGTTCAAAAGATTTGTAGTTAAATGTCCTAAATTCTTCCCTACCCCACAGGCCATAGATTATGAGAATAGAGGTCTAATCTAATGCCCTTTTGGAAGACATAGACTTGAGAAAGTTTGTTAAAGAACACCTCAAGGATAAACACTCAACTCCCTAGTGGGATCACAAAGCTAAACTCACTACAACCAACTCACTGTGGGGTCCTTGGTGCTTTCTGAGGTTATTTTCTTGAAGATGGTTCTTGTAGATGTCCAACTAAATAACATTAGTTATTTAGGTCCATCAAGGACCCACAGTTCAACCCCAAGCTACAAATATTCTCTTCTATTAGAACCAAGTAAGTTGGATGCAATTTTGTGTTAACGATTATGTCTCTAAAAGAAGTTTTGCTGAATTTTCAGTCCAAGTCACATAATTTCATAGAAGAGAAGGCTGAAAAAAACCCAGGGATTCATTTCTAATCTTTTTAATGCACCATTATTATGTTTCCCTCATGAGCCAAGACACTTGGCAGATTTTTTATTTACCACATATACTTCCCTTCCTATTTCTCCAGGGCCAGTGGGAAGAGAGGTTTTGGAAATGCTCTCCTGTTCTTATGGTCCTCAGCTGCTCACTCAAGGACATATTTGAAAATTAAAGGACTCTGCTGATGCGCAACTGGGCTGCCTGTTCTCATTCCAAGGCAAGATACAAGCAGCTGGAAATAAGTGTCTCAGAGATGTGATGGAAAGAGGCCAAGGTTTGCCTTCCACAGAAGAGGGGAAAAGCCAGCATCTTTTGTCAGCCCTTGAAGAGCAATGACAGTCTTTCAGCTTTGGTTGTTTCCAAGTGCTGAACTTTCATAGCAAATATTTGAATTAAGAATAAACCACAACTGCTATGTAAGGCATTCACAGTCCCTTTTTTGCTGGTATATAATGTGTACTACAGGTTTATTTTGAAAACTTAAAACTTCTCTTTTGGGAACCTGTCAGAAGAGCAGGCTAAAATAAAAATAATTATGCCATGGAGAACATTCAATCACACAAAAGTTTAACGTGAAAATGAAATGGGATCAATATCCTTGTGTATACTTCGTGGATGTGTATGCACAGACATGTATGTACAAGGCAAATGGGAAGGGAGGGGAATGTGAGACATTCCACATGTTGGATTACAATTCCCATTTTTCCTGGCTGTTGGCCATACTGGATGAGTTACGTGGAGTTGAAGATCAACAATTACTGGGAAGGCCGCAGGTTCTCCGCACCTGTCAAACAGGTGCCAGCAAGTGATATCTTCTAAAGCTTCTAAGATTTCCTTTCGAATGTAATTAATTCATAAATATTTAGTGCCTTCTCTGATTTAGTGTGCCTTGTTTCAACAAGAAAGATGTTAGGGAAAAAAAATACTATTATAGCAAATACCAAACTGCAGGGGGGAAAAACACCCCACCCACCATTTATTGCATCTAAAATTACTGTGAAAGATTTTAATGAGAGTCACTGTCATCCTCTTCAGTGACAGTGGCCCGAACACTTCATATGGTGGAAGCTGAGCACCCCCTACTGTCAAGATGAGAGCAGAATGGGTTTTATCAAATCTATAAAACTGCTCAGCAAGACCAAAGAAAGAAGCAAGAGTTTCCTTCACTTCCACAGTCTATTTTTTTTGAACAGCTAGTTGGGAAGTTGAAGTGACTTATCAGCCAGAATTACCAAATGCATACAGGTAATCCTCAATTTACAACTGGTCACTTAGTGACTGTTCAAAGTTCCAATGGACCCAGAAAAAGGTACTTACGATTCAAAGTTCCAACAATGCCACCCCCTGCTTGGTCACATGATCGCATTTTGGGTGCTTGACAATTGGTCCTCATTTATAGCTGTTTGTAGCATTCCGCAGTCACATGATAAGTTATGACTTTTTTTGCCAAATCCAAATACTTCTGCAGACAATGGGCTTGCTTAACGAACACAATATTCACTTAATGACTGCCACAAAAATATGTTATAAAATCAGGTTGGTCATGTAATGATCACTTAACAACCGGCATAACTTACAACCATTGTTCCAGGGTCAATTACAGTTGTAAACTGAGGACTACCTGTTAGAGCATTTCCTGATTAGCAGTAACAGCAGTAGGCAAGGACATCCTTGGGGTAGGGGTTGGTGAGAGAAAAAGTCACAGTGGCAAGATATCTTTAAAAAGGGGGCAGGGCTTTTATCATATGGGTATGGTTGCCATATTGACTTTTCTGACCCACCCCTTGGGAACATCCCTGCTGGAAACCCTGAAAGATGAATTAGGGTGAGAGCATGCTATTCCCATGCCCTGCCAACATGGATCCCTCAAGTAATCAGATACCTTACCAGCTGTGTATTTATTTGGGTTCCTTCCAAAACGGTCATCAACTAAAATAAGAGCTCCCCAATCATTTTGATGGCGAATGCACCTAGAACAGAAGAACTAATCAGCAAAGAAAACATGAGCTGCTTTCTTAAAATTTTCAGGAAAGGAATAGAACTTGACACTGGTCTTAGGCCTGGTTTCAGAACCCTCAATTCCATATCAAGGTGCTCAAAATCTGCCATCCATAAGTTCGAGTCCACCAGGTTATGAAATTCACAGCCAAGTGATACCATTCACACAACCCAGACATATTATTAAAGGATCACATGGCTTCTCTACATTGCATGTAAAACACCGCTTGATGGAATGATTCTGAGGTGCTTTATTTGGTTCAGAACGGATGCATTCAGTAGGAGCCATTCCATCAACCATAAATCCTCAATTTACATTCATTTAGTGACTGTTCAAAGATAGAACGGCACTGAAAAAAATGACATACAACTGGTCTTCGCACTTATGACTATTGTAGAATCCTCACAGTCATGTGATCAAAAGCGGTTGGCAACAGGCATGTATTTAAAACAAAAGTATTGTTGTCAAGCATCCCAGAGTATTGATCAAGAGTATTGTTGTCAAGCATCCCAGAGTATTGATCGCCATTTCCAACCTTCACAGCTTCAAGAGTATTGTTGTCAAGCATCAAGAGTATTGTTGTCAAGCATCCCAGAGTATTGATCGCCATTTCCAACCTTCACAGCTGGCTTTCAACAAGCAAAGTCAACAGGGAAGCCAGTTTTGCTTAATGATTGCATGATTTACTTAACAACTGCAGTGATTCACTTAACAATTGTGGCAAAAAAGGACATAAAATTGGGTGTGACTCATTTAACAACAACCTTGCTTAGTAATGGAAATTTTGTTTCCGATTATGGTTGTAAGTCGAGGACTACTTATATATTCCTCTGTTCTTTCCACACTGCTGTTATATGTTATCTACCCTCTTCCTACTAGATGTCTCACTGGCGACTTTTTCTCTATGCCCATCAAATTACATAAAAGTGGTAGGGGGATTGAGCCAAGACAAATCCTAATGGTTACCAATCCAAACTGCAAACTCAGGATTATGATAAGTTGCACATCTTCAAATAATAATTGCAATTCCCAACTCTCTAACAAGTACTTCTAATTAGTCATCTTCTCCCTTTCTTTCCAATGACTTCTCTAGAAGACAACCGCACCTTCTCTCCTCGGTTGTTGACTGATCACCATGGAAAAGCAAAGATCTGTGGCTTTCTCACATATGTGAGTCAGCATCAAGAAGTTTTTGATTTCAAATGTTAAAATCAAAGTTCCAAGTTGGTAATAGGGTTTGCTTTAGAGGAATAGTTAGCAGAGCCCAAAAAACACTAAGATATGAAGGAATAACCTAGTTCCATTCACCTCCCAAGGGCTTGATTGAGAGCTCTGTAAGCCTGGATTTCATACCACTGGCTTCCTGGCAGAAGACCTCTTGCTTTGGAGTGTTGATCGTTGTATTTTCTTTTCAGCTCCACCTGGAGAAATTAGCACCATAGTAACATTTTCAGCAAAAGAATTATTGCAACAGAATTCACTTTTTCAAAAATACTCGAATTAGAAAATGGCAATCCGCCTCCCAACTGCAATTCCTTTTTGTTTGGACTAAATTACAGGTAGTCTTTGACTTACGACTTTAAGTTTAATGATCATTCGAAGTTATGATGCTGCTGAAAACAATGACTTATGACTGGTCCTTGCATTTATGACTATTGCAGCATCCCCAGTCATATGATGAATATTCAGGTGCTTATGTATTTATTAAACAAATTTATATAGCCGCCCAACTCTCACATAGGTGACACAATCACTATTTGTAAGCCTTTCAAGCTAGCTTCTGATAAGCAAAGTTAACAGGGGAAGGTAGATTCACTTAATAACCACGGTGATTTATTTAACCACCGTGTCTGTGAAGACTCTCACTCGTCCAGGGTAATTGCATCACAACAAGGTTTAAAAAACAGGCATCTGGACTGGATTTTAACCACCGTGGCAAAAAAGGTGGTAAAATTAGGGGCAACTAACTTAACAACCATCTCGCTTAGTGACAAATCTACATCCAAATGTTTTCCTAATGATTTCAATTGGTTAATACTCTATGCAGTTTGTGTTCTATTTTTCACCTCCTCATCTTTTCCTTCCTTCCTTCCTTA
The DNA here is from genome assembly GCA_032468055.1 of Acrochordus granulatus. NCBI lineage: Eukaryota > Metazoa > Chordata > Lepidosauria > Squamata > Acrochordidae > Acrochordus > Acrochordus granulatus. The sequence continues at coordinate 242,613 of JANHZU010009732.1, read as the reverse complement.
TCTCACATATGTGACTCTGGGTGGCATGGAATCAAAACAAATTAAAACTTATAGTAAAAGCATTAATAGTGGTTCAGAAGACCAGAAGAGTGCATACAGTCATATGATGTGCAATGTAGCCATCTCAATTATTCTCCATTTCCCTGAAATCCCTATACCTGCAGACATAGCCATGTTGTAAGGGTCTTCTGGAAGATTGGCAGGGACAGGGACAGTGAGATCACCCAAACTATTCTCCTCTTCTTTTCCCGATCACTGCACATCATGATCAGGAATTTGTTTAAAGATCTCAGCAGCCTCTTGGCCAAAGACCAGTAGCTAATATAATCAGAATATTGTCTTCCTAAGAACAAAAAATAAAAAAGAAATCCAACTGATTCCTAATCCTCCAGCTGATAAGCCCAGTTTTGAGCCAAGTTTGTAAAGCCCACGTGAACTTCTCAAGGAAGATGGAATCCAGTTGTACTTCCTTTCTCTTGCTACATGTGCACCTGGAGGGCAGCTGTACAATCCTAGGAACAGATGCCACTGCTGGGGGTGCTTTATGCATGCTTCAAAGCAGCCTCCTGCCCTCGAATCTGCCTAGCTGTACTCTTGAATGCAGCAATCAGTTGCCAAGACTTGCTGTAAAGTTGACATGGGAGACTGAGCTTCTCCCAGGCTTTTGAAAGCCCCTAAGTGATAAAACTCTCCTGAAAGAAAACACCTCAAGATGTATACAGGTAGTCCTCAATTTACAATAATTCATTTAGTGAGCGTTCAAAGTTACAATGGCACTGAAAAAAGTGACTTATGACCAGTCCTCGCACTCATAACCATTGCAGCATCCCCAAGATCTTATGATCAAAATTCCAGCGCTTGACAACTGGCGTGTATTTACGACAGTTGGAACATCTGGAGTCCTATGATCACCTTCTGCGACTTTGCCAGCCGGCTTTTGACTATCAGAGACAACGGGAGAAGCAGATTCGCTTAAGAATGTGATTTACTTAACAACTGCAGTGATTCGCTTAATGACCATGGCAAAAAGAGTGGGTGCGACAATAAAACTTTAACATCTAAAAAGAAGATAAAAGTTAAAAATTTAAAAGGAGGCAAGAATGAAGCCTTGACTAGAAACCAGAGATCGTGAGTTCTAGTCCTGCCAGCTGGTTGACTTTGGGACAGCCATTTTCTCTCCATCCCAAAATGGTGCCAAGAAAACTTCAGGGACTTGTACAGATGATTTCTAGGAGTCAAGACCAGCTCAAAGGTACACATACATATACAAACTACAGGTAGTCCTCAACATATGACTATAATGGATCCTGCCTGTTATAATCATGTCATGACGGTCACGTGACTGACCTGATTTTACAACCTTTTTTTTGCAGTGATGATTAAGCAAACACAATGTTTCTTAAATGAGCAAAACCATCGTAAAACATGGTTATGTGACTGCGGGATGCTGCAAACAGCCATAAATGCAGCCGTGTTGCTGAATGTCCAAAATGGGGTCATATAACCACGCGAAAAGGGAATGACCATTGGAACTTTGGAATTGGGCTGTAATTCTCTTGTGCCAGTTGGTCCTAACTTTGAACAGTTGCTAATCAACCAGTTGTAAGTTGAGGACTATCTACATATTTTACAACCCCAAATGCAAGAAGGGACTGGAATATATACAAATCTCTCTTGTTTGATTAGCTGAAAGTCACCCATATTTTATTATTGGGTTGACTTCTTCTCAGCCCACAGTTGAAAATATCCTATGTCCACTGACCACTGGTAGGACAGATACATGTGTCAAAGGAGCAAGGCACATACTGTTCTAGAGCCTTCTACTTACTCCTGCCATGCACAGGCTCAAATTCAATGGAACTTATTATTTTGGTTTTTGCTGAGATTAAAATTGGAATTTTTCAGGAACTGGGATTTTCCATTTTAGCAGCAACTCAATAACTAAAAAAAGAAAAAAAATACTTGGGACAAGACAGAGCGCAACAAATGGTAATTTAGCAAATCAGCGGAGGTCTGTTGTTTTACTCTGCAAACCTGTTGTTTTGAAAGGGAAGGCATCAAGCTACACAAAGGAAGGTTAATTGCACTGCTCTTTTATTCTGTATTAACCTTTCAAAACTGACAACTGAAAGGACAGGCTTCAGGAGACAACACCACAGACTTCTAACAGCTTCTGACAGGTAACTTTCAACTCTCATTTAGGTAAAAGATTCTTTTCTTTTCATGTTATTTTATGTGCCCGTGCCCTTTAAAACAATCTGTCAAATTCACAAATTCAAACTTCACAGGCAGAAAATAAATTCAGTTTAATCTCATAGATCTAATATTTGTTTCTGTCACTCAGAATTTATCGATTTGCGCAAAAGGTTTTTCCCAACAATGTTTGAAGTTTGTGGAGTGAACCTTTTTGTTTATCAAATTTAGGTACCTTATCTAGAATAGGCCCAATGTTGGTGAAGAACTTTTAATTCTGAATCAGTTACAAAAATCTGCAAATCTTTTTATTACCAATAACACATTGCTGCAGCAATATATCCAGGGTAGTCCTTGACTTACAACAATTAATTTACATTGTTCAAAGTTAATTGGCACTAAAAAGGTTCCTCATGACTAGTCCTCACACTTACGATTGTTGGACCATCTTCATAGTCACATGATCAAAATTCAGACCCTTGGCAACCAGCATGTATTCACCATGATTGCAGCAAACCAGGGTCATGTAATCACCATTTGAAATCTTCCCAGTTGGGCTTTCAAAAAGCAAAGTCAATGGGAAAAGATGCATCTGCTTAACAACCATGTGATTCACTTGACAACTACATGATTTGCTTAATCAAAAAGGTGGTAAAATCAGGTATGTCTCATTTAACAACTGCCTTGCTTAGCAATAGATATTCTGGTCCCAACTGTGTCATAAATCGAGGACCAAACTGTATATGTACCTGGCTATATGAAGAGAAATCTATACTATACCATCTTAGTGAGTGACCCATGGCGACACAAGGAAGGACTGAAATAAATTATTGATTTTGCTGAGATTAAGACATTTTAGGGCTAGATTCAGTACAGAAATATGGATAAGCTAACAGATAAACCCCCCAGTTGGGCACCACCTTGCTGTGGTTGGGGGGCTTGCGTGCTCTGAAGAAGATGAGAGCTCTGCCAGAGGTTCAACCATACTGGACAGGTCTCATCAGAGGAGC
>JANHZU010009732.1:165548-175614 GCA_032468055.1 Acrochordus granulatus | reverse complement strand
TGGATTAAAGGTGAAACGTCTTCGACTTGAGAAAAATCCAGTCCAGATGCCTGTTTTTTAAACTTTGTTGCGATTATGACCATTATAGCATCCCCATGGTCATGTGATCAAAATTTGGATGCTTGGCAAACTGGCATGTATTTATAATGGTTGCAGGGTCCTGGGATCCTGTGACCACCATTTGTAACCTTCGTATCTGTCTTCTGATAAACAAAGTCAATGGGAGAAACCAGGTTCACTTAATAATCACATATTTCACTTAATAACTGCAGTGATTCATTTAACAACCATGGCAAAAGGTCATAAAATTGGGTGCACCTCACTTAACCATCTTGGTTAGCAACAGAAATTCTGGTCCCAATTAAGGTTGCAAGTCAAGGACTACTGCAGCTTACTGCAATATGAGAACATAAATAGCATAAAATTAAAGAACAAAAATGTTCAAAATCTCCAAAGATAAATCTTGCAGTCATTTGGACAGTATCCCAAATTCTAGCATGCACAGTTTTCACCACATGGAGGATGTGATTAAAATAATCATAGTTAATATGGAATTCCATTACCTAATAGTTCTTGGTAGAGTGAAACTGACTAGCTCTGTTTCAATCCTATCTGACATTGTAAATTTGCTCTGTATTTCTCTTAATAATTAATCTGAATCTCATTTAATTCTTACCCACCTAACCTTTTCTTGCTCTGTTTCCCAGAGAACAATCTGACCTTTTTTGCCTGTGACATCCTATTAGATATTTGCAAACCACTATCAGATCTCCCCTCTTGCAATATTTTTCATTTGCAACATTAACAGACCTTTTAACTATTCTTCATAGAACTTGGTGGTTTTCAGACTCTTTATCATTCTACAAGTTCTTCTCTCCAACCAACTCCAGCGTCTCCATGTCTCTTTTAGAGGCCTGGAATGTGACACAGTCCTCCCATTATGCTCTGACACAATAGAATTGTTATCTCCCATGATCTGGACCAAATGCTTCTGTTAAAACCATCCAAGATGTGCTGGCTTTTTAAACAGCTGCAACCTATTGCGAAACTCAGGTCTAGGAGGGTCAGTAACAAACAGGCTGAAACCAGACTAGTCCATTAACCAAAACAAGAGTTTTTCCTGCCCCAAAGAAGCAACGTCAAGCCTACTCTGCTGCACAGGGAAGGAAAAAGAGGTGCAAGAAATGTGTACTTGATAGGGTGTATATTTAATGCACAGCTGTGGCAGGAATTCTTTCACAATGGATTCACAATTTTCCTACAATAAATCTCTTTATTGGACCTTGTGTCTCCCGAAGTCTTACTTTTGCCAGCTTCATTCCAAGATCCTCATTACAAATCTGATCTTCCTACCTTGCCACCAAAGTCATATAGATAGTCCTCAAATTACTACTATAATGGAGCCTGCCCATTTTTGCTGCAGTTGTACAAAAAAAATGCCACAGTTGTTGAGCGATGGTTCACTGTGGGCCAGTTTTGCTGAAAACTGGAAGTCATGCAGGTTTTCAGCAAAACCATCATAAAACACAGTCATGTGACTTTGGGACACTGCAAGTGGTAATAAATGCGACCCAGTTGCCAAGTGTCTGAAGTTTTATCATGTGACTGATTGCATGTATGTCTGGAGGGTGGATGAGACCATTGGAATTTTGAATCTGGGTCATAATAGCCCCTTGGTAGGTCTGTTGTAATTGTGAACAGTCACCAAGCGACCAGTCATGAGTCAAGGACTACCTGTAGTTAAAAAAGGTACAGGATTCCCCTGTCAATCGTCTTCGACTCTAGGGGACGGTGCTCATCTCTGATTCACAGCTGACGGAACTAGAGTTTGTCCAGAGATGCTTCCATGGTCGTATGGCTGGCATGACTAAACAGCAAGGTGCGTGGAATACTGTTCCCTTTCCCGCTAAAGGTGGTACCTGTTTATCTACTTGCATTTTTACATGCTTTAGAACTGCTAGATTGGCAGGATCTGGAGCAAGTAATGGGAGCTCACCCCGTTATGTGGCAGTGCTTGGATCTCAAATTGCTGAGCTGCTGACTTTCCAGCCAAGAAGCCCAGTGTCTTCACCGCTCAGCCACCACATCCCAGCCTACCTGTACTTACACATTTCCTTTTTGTGACCCAGATACAGTCACAGCAACATATGAACCAACATCTGAAGGTCATGCTGAACTATGACTTGCTCCTTCAGTATCACCCAATGCCCCTAAAGTCATCTGAAAATGAATTGAAATCATTTGAAAATGAATTGAAATCATTTGAAAATGAATTGAAATGAAATTGAAGTCATCTGAAAATGTCATGCTAGGAAGGCTACCTAGAGCGAGGAATAGCTAGAGCCTTTGGATTTCCAATCATATATACCTAAGCAAAAAAGTAATGTTACTGCTGTTAAAGTCCTATATGGACAGTGCCTGAATTTATATCAGAAAACATTTTGCAGGAATGGAATCCACCTGTCAAGTCAAAACAGGTAGAGAAGACCTGTCGATTCCTTTCTCCTTGCAAAGTGTTTGTAATATAGATTAGGTGACTTGGCCCCCATCTTTGTACCACAAAGCTCTACCCTGGTTGAACTTAGAAAACAACATCAGTAGGTTGTTAAAAATAAAAACAACTATTCCAGTAGGTCTTTATTTGGTTTACGAATCATCATTGGGAGGTGATCCATATAAGGCATAGATAATGATGTATTTTATTTTTCTTCATTAGGTCTTATTCTTATTGTTTTGGGTTTCATTTTTTTTTTGCTAGCCAGACAGAATCTCTGCATATTAGAAAAGCTGCAAGTAAATAAGGAAGAGCCTCCAACAAGGTATTAAGAACTGCCATCAAAATCTGATAACCATTGATTTAGTTAAAATCACTTTTGTAGGTGGTGGATAAAGAAAGTTTTCTGCCTAGTTCTTCATGTTTCTTTTTGGTCTGTTGACTAGTTGTAAATAATTTGCACAGATATAGGCAACCAAGTCAATGGGGGAAAAGAACAGACCATCAAGTTATCTTTTTGAAATGCATCTGGAGGACTGCTGCAATTTACATACAGGTAGTCCTCCACTGACAATTGTTCATTTAATGATGGTCCAGAATTATGACAGCCTTGGAAAGGGTGACTTTTGGCCTGTAAAGTTCTTCTAGCTGTCGCAAAACATCACAAAACACACATAACCTGGTCACGTGATCACAATCTGGGTCTTTGGAAACCTATTTGGATGTACAAACATGCCACGTTCATGTTATTGCCATTTGCAAACTTCTTCGCTGATTTCCACAGGAAGTCATTGGGGAAGCCGGTGTGGAAGGTTGCAAGCTGCTGCCACCAGTCAAAGGATTGTAAATCCCTCCCACAGGCAGCCCTTTTGCTCTCAAAGAGCTGCCTGCCAGAGAGAGATACTTCCACGTGGAGCTGAAATCCCGAGACAGCTCTTTTACTCCATCTATTTAATGACCTGGGAGATCGCTTAATGACCATAACCAGGAATACCGGGATTGTGGTTGATGAGTGAAGCAGTTACATGACATCTTGTTTAATGACCATTAATTCAACAACTGAGATTCCAGTCCCAATTGTGGTTGTAAGTCAAGGACTGCCTGCACAAGGGTATGCAGATGGGCTGTGTTTACTGATTTATATTAATTCTCTTTGAAATCTTCTTCAGCTGCCAAGACCCAGATACACGCAAAGGTCTACTTTATAAAACAGCCATTGTTTTAAGATGAAAGATCACGCCCAACCCAAAGAACGCAGCACCCTTTTAACTGTTCATGTACACGCAGCTCTGCTCAAAACAACACAACTGCCAGTTTCTCTCTCCATTCTTCTTCTGAAACGGATGTCAAGTCTTTTAACTGAATATGCTTTTAATTGTTGTGCTGGAAATACATGTCCTGTGAATTGAGGACAAAGGACGATCTCCAAAACCAACATCTGCGTATTTTCAAAAGGGTCTGTTGTGAGCAGCCTTGCTTCTAGAAGTTATTGTTAGTATAAGAGCAGGAGAGAAAGAAAAACATCCATTAAAGGATAGATTGTCAACAAAACACCAGACTGGCAAAATACGCATCCGTTGTGCAGGTTCAAAAAGTGAATAGAATCAGAGGGTGTACCTGTGGCTTCATCCCAGTTCTTACTTTTCTCTCCTTTTCTTAGAAACATTAGAATCACTACCAAATAGAGCTAATTCCAGGAGGAAAGTAAATGTGCAGCTGAGGGTTAGCAACTGAAAAATAGTTTGAAAGATAGAAAGGTAATTTCTATGAACAATATCATTATACATTATTTCTTCCGGTATCCACTAGGCATGGAGGAGGTTGCAGACCTTGCAGACCCAAAGATCAACATTTTTAGACAATGTTGGCAAAGATCCCTGACTAAAATCATGGGATAACCCTAAATGGATCATTTGTCTACCTTACTATAAAGATCCATCGTCTTAAGTTACTATGAGCAATTTTCTAAAGAAGCAGCCAGTTTTATATGAAAATGATCTGATGTGCAATTATTATTTTGCGGAGAAGTTGGGAAAGATTTATGTCACCAAACAGAGAAAGCCTGTCTTAATGTTGTGAACATTTTTGCCGAAGTAAAGAGCACATGCTAAGAACCAAGCTTTACTCCAAGATTATTGGGTGCTTTTTTTCACAAGAAAGCAGGATTCTGAACAATGGAAAAGCCATTTTTTTAATGGAAGTTGAGGGCTACAAGGCAAGAAATTCTAAGGAACTGATTGGTTGGCCACTTTTGGGGAAGCTAGGCAGGTCCTTGTCCATGTATTTGGGACTTTTCATCACTCAGTCAGCCAGATGTTTATAGACTGGTTTTGGCATTTTTGTCCACCTATGGAGTCCTTCCCAAAGACCTGGGATAAGCAATGCTGTTCTTTGATGATGTTAAAGGTATCGTTGCAGGATGGAAGCTGTTCCGAGTAAAGCTGACTTTTGTAATTCACTGATGGTAAATGTCAGTGCTGATGGTGTTCAAGTGGTGCTCCAGTTGTTTAGGGATTGCACCCAAAGTCCCTGTTACTATTAGTGTCACCTCTGCTTTCTTTTGCCACAGTCATTATTTTGGGGATTATTTTTATGGCTAGGCATAATAGGCCTTTCAGGAGGACAGCAGAGTTGGGAGCTCCTTTATTAAGGAGATGGTGTATTGAGGTCATCAGCTGATAAGAAGGTTGAGATTTCTCTAGGTTGCAATTTCCTTGGAAGGGTTTCCCTTGGGCTGGACTATGAGCTGGTGGAGAGATTTTTCTTCTGTGATCTAGATAAGATTTCAGGGGGCAGGGTCAACATGGGTCTGATAGAATTAGCAAAGAGTGGAACTGGGTCTAACCTTGGTCATATACATAAGAAAGGGGCGGATGTAATCTCCATTTTTTAGTTAGGTTTATTTTTTCCAATAAATCAGCCCTTCCTTCCATCCATCCATCCACAAATTTATATGGCCACCCAACTCACACATAGACTCTGGGTGGCTTACAACATTAAAAATCTACAGCATAAAATCCCCATCCCACAATCAAACCAACCATTTATGGTCCCCAGAAACACTGACAAAACCACATCTTCAAGGCTTTGTGGAAAAGAAACAAGGAGGAGCCCAACTATACCTCTGGTGAAATTATGTTCCATAGGCAAGGGGCCACCATCGAGAAGGCCCTCTTTCATGGCTCCATCTGATGTACATACTTAATAGGTGGTACTACAGACTATACTTTACTGATGACTGTGGACAAAGACAGACATGCCCAAGACTTCCTGATGAGGTATTAATGGTTTTTAATGTTTGCACATTAATCCAAACGCTATTTTTTATATAAGTTTGGAAAAGCAAAACAAGAAGACAAGAACTAATAGAAGCTGAGGTAATTATTTGGAAAAAAAATACACTGAACTTTTCAAATAATCCATTCTTCTTAATTAAAAGACAGATGTATTTTGAGTCATCATCTATGAACATTACAAAGTGATTTTTCTCATCCTTTGCTAGTTAGAGCTTTCTCATCCTTTGCCACTTAGAGCTTTTTGGATATGGAAGTATACAAATTAGGTAAATAAATAAAACAAAAATGGAAGTAATTTCAACTGCTATATTTTTTAACACCCAATTGCAATGAGTTTTGAACTATTGGGAAAAGTGCAAGTAATCACTCCATCAATTTCCTTCTCATTTTAAAAATCAATGAGGTTTGTGAATAGAAACCAAAACTATATTTTGCCCCTTGAAAGTAGAAGTATTTTTTTCTGCCAGTGGCCAATATTATTAATTTTTTATTAAAGGTTTATAATTCTGGAGCCTGTTCAACAAGATAAAATACTGTGTATATACAAATCTTCACACTGTGGTTTACCGCTGCTATCTGTGTACGCCCAGACTTGTCTCAGCAATCATGGGTTTGTCTTTTTTCAGGAAACTGTATGGGATAATTATTTTTAAAAAAGGATTTGCATCTGAAAACCAACAGCATCCCCTGCTGGTCCTCAAAATTATTTGAAATGAAATTCCAAAGCTTGATGAATTTCAAATTTTACAAAACTTTTAAGCTCACTAAGACAGAGTCCTCTTCTGCAAAACAAGATATTATCACATGCACAGCTTTTTATTTAGCACAATTTGGCTTATTAGTGTCAAAATATAAAGTGTAAGTTTAAAATGAATTGAACCTTCATCAAAACAAAACAAAACAAAAAGATTTTACATATTGTTGGCAACATTTATCAGGTAAGTACACAGTCCTTGACTTACGACCAGTTCCTTAGGAACTGTTCAAAGTTACAATGGACTACCTCCAAAAGGTACTTAAAACCCAGGTCCAAAGTTATGATGGCTGGCACACGCACCCCATGGTCATATGACTGCATTTTGGATACGACCGCATTTACAACTTTTTGCAGCGCCTCACGATCACGTGACCGCAATTTATGACATTTTTGCCAAAAACTGGCATTTATTTCTAGATTTCGGCACAGCATCCCATAGCGAACAATGGGTTCACTTAATGATTGCGGCATTTATTTAATGACCATGACAAAAAGACTGTAAAATGAGATCTTGTCACATGATGAATTATTTTATGACTGTTATGATTTATGACCATAATGGTCAGGCTCCATTACAGTTGTAAGTTGAGGACTACTTATAAGTATGATTGCATGGAAAAAATGAAAGGAAACATGACTCTGGGCAGGATAAAAATAATTAAATACAAAAGAGAAATAACACATGACACTAAAACAAACTAAAAGAATTAAATATACTATATTTTACCAATTCAAAATTCTACTTATCTTGACCCATGGGTTTTGAGAAAAGCATGCATTGCATATAAGTGGGAAAAGGGAGAGAGAGATTGTCCCAAAGGGCAGGGCTTTCACCCAAAAGGTGGACTCCCTGGGTCTTTCAAAGAGATATTGTTTCAGAGAAGTGGCCTGTGATTAACTCAAGTTAAGTGGGGCATGCAAAAAACCATGGTTTTAAAGTAATATTTGTTGGACTGAATTTTAAAATACAGTACCACTGTCTAAACTGTAATGACTGTAACCTGCTTTGAGAAAATGGTTATCAAAAAGGGAGGTTATAAATAATTGTAATATTAAACCTAGTTGTGGCCAGGCCATGTGCAATCTTCAAAAACTTGAAGGAGCACCCCCTCAAATTACAAAAGCCTACACCTGAAGTATAAGATACAGTCTAAGGGGGGGCGTGGTAGCCGAGTGGTTAAGACTCTGGGTTGTCAGTCAGAAGGTCGTCAGCCCGAGTTCAAGACCCAAGAGCTGCCATGTAACGGAGTCCCAGCTCCTGCCAACCTAGCAGTTCAAAGCATGCAAAATGCAAGTAGATAAATAGGTACCACCTAAATTGGTTACCTTCAACAGTGTTCCATGCGCCTCGACATATAGTCATGCCAGCCACATGACATGAAAGTGTGTTTGGACATTGCTGGCTCTTCAGCTATGAAATGGAGAGGAGCAACACCCTCCTAGGGTAGGCCATGACTGAAAGGGGAAACCTTTACCTTATGACAAAAGCATATATGGAAGAAGAAAACATCTTGTATTCGATTCATTCATTTTAATTTTCTAAGTTAAATTAAATAGATCTTTATCCTGCGGCAGCTCCTCTTTTTTTCCAGGGACATTAAATTTTTCAAGTCCAGCTTCTGGTAACCTTATTCACTGGCCAACCTGATCAGGCCATTCATTCTTTTTTTTAAATAGTCTCCCAAATATGGGTAAGATTTTGGAGCAGCCCTCTCACTGGCAAGACCAACGGGAACCTAAGCAATGCAATTAAATGAGTTGCGCCCAATTTTATGACCTTTTGTGCCACAGTAGTTAAGCAAATCATGTGGTCGTTAAGCAAATCCAGCTTCCTCCACTAACTTTGCTTGTTGGAAGTGTGCTTGGAAGGTCACAAACAGTGATCATGACCAAAGGCATTGCAACCATTTTAAATACATGCCAGTAATTGTTTGAAGTTATGACTGTGCTGAAAAAAGTTGCAACTGGTCCTCACACTTAAAACCATCACAGCATCCCCACAGACACACGATTAAAATCTGACCACTTGCCTACTGGTTGTTACTTTTTTCAGCAGTCATAACTTTGAATGGTTGTTAAATGAATAGTTGTAAGTCAAGGACTACTTATATTGTTGTCCAAGGAGTATGTTGTTATTTTAGTGAAATAGGACAATAAAAGCTCACAGTAATTTCCTTTCTTAGGGCAAAATTTAAAGCCTCTATACAGGAGAAGTCAGAAGCAGAGAACAACAGCCATCTAACCATATTTCTAGCATTTCCAGCAGATGGTTCTGGATCCTAATCAGTATGTCTACTCTGCATTAAACAAAACAGACTCATATGAGTAAGAGTGTCATATATTATTAAAAGTTTATGCACTGGTTTACAGGACCAGATTTTTATGCTGACATGTTTTCAGTGAAGAGGGAGGAAAAATCAATGTGAATTACCCCTGCAGACAACCTGTCCCACTGTATTTAATGGAACCTCAAAATGATTCAATCCTTATTTATTTATTTAAAGAATGTACTTAAAGGAGCAGCTTTAGAATACCACTTGGTCTCCAAGTAAGAAATCATTAAAACATGTTCAAAACTTGTTCAAATAATTTTTTTTCAACGGTTCTCAAAGCTTAACAGATACTAGGGAAAGAAGCAAGGATGAGACACCTCGAAAGGAATAATCCTACAATTGCTTTTGCTTCATAAAAGGCTATGGGCTCTAATTCACTTAGGCACTGAGTTACAGGTTTTAACTGCCATAAATGTGAGCTACTCAAATTTCTCTGAAAAATAATGTATTGAAGCAAAAAGTCGTGGATGTGAAAGTCCTACCCATGATAGCTCATTCACATAGACACTCATCTGTCAGTTGGCTTTTGGTACCGAGCAGGGCACTCACCATTGGAGGTGGTTAACAGGGTAAGAAGACCTCATCCCATGCCATCTGTCTCCTTGGTTCTAGTTTTTTATATAGTGTTTAAAATTTTAATTGTTTTTATATATATATATTTATTCTCTGTAAGCCGCCAAACACATCTTATTGGGAAGAGGTGCAGCATATACATTTAATAAATAAAATAAATAACACTTAATGCTGCAGTAAATGGCTAATTAATTAATTGGGGAGACAAAGCAATCTCTTTTCAAAGGTTTCAACAACATAACAGATCTGAATTGTCTGCAGTCCATTTGCACTTTAAAGATCAGAGCCATTCCTTGGATGACTGCGAATTCCAGACTAACTAACTGGTTTTTGAGAAGGATCAAAGAAAATGTTTATGTAAACAAGTTAAATCCCCGCTTATGGGGGAGATGAGATTTCAAATGTCTCCTGTTTATTATTATTTTAATTGATTTGCACAAAAACCTGACATGCTATTGTGCTGACCCTTAAGGGCAAACCTGATCTCTAAATACAGTGGTGCCTGACAAGACCAGATTAATCCATTCCGGAAGAATGCTCTTAGCATGAAATGCTCGTAAAGAGAAACGCAGTTTCCCATAGGAAACAATGGAAAGTCAGATAATCCGTTCCA
>JANHZU010009732.1:123868-142713 GCA_032468055.1 Acrochordus granulatus | reverse complement strand
AGCTCACAGCAGCCTGTTGTTTTTATCAGACTGTTCCCATTGCAACTCTTGAATCTCAAGAAGCAAATGTTTCTTCTCAGACCACTGTTCTATAACCACTGTTACCTCTGTGGACAACAGAAAGGCAGAAACCTAAAAGCTATTACACGAATGCGTCATTGTCACCTCCTTTCTGAAATCTATAAGTATGAGTCCATCTCTTTATCAGCAGGGGTGTGTCTCCCACTACTCTTTTCAAGGAGACCCCCTCTAGGTTGTACTGTCCAATAAACACTGCAGTGAGCCTTAATTATTTTCTTTGGGTCCTGCATTTTGATCCCACAGTTGCCAACACAGGGACAGGCAGCTTATCCCACTCACCAGGTCTTTGTGCAAGCCCTGGCACCACAGTCACACTGCCACAACCGTCTAAACTCAGCCATATGACCCCCCTTCAAGCCATAATGGTAATATATACATTTTCACAATTTAACATCAAGCTTCACCTGAATATTGGCTGATGTTGTGTACTTCTTAGGGGAGAATATAGCTTTTTTATTTATTATTAGATTTCTATTGCATGCTTTTGTACAACTCAATGTACAAAATTGTATCCATTTTGTACACTGAGTTGATCAAAATCAATGCCACCTCTTCCTAATTTCTTGACGATGACAATCTTGTGAGGTGGGGTGGGTTGAAAGAAAGATGCACTGGCCCAAATCTCCCTGCTGGCTTCCATGACTAAGGCAGGAATAGAACTGTTCATTTTAGTCCAGGTTTTCAGTCCAACACCCTCACCATTACATAAAACTAGTTCTCAGGTTTACAGCACCCAGTATTCCCAGGCAGTTTCTTTTTCAATTATTAAACAGGCCTGACCCTGCTTACCTCCCAAGATCACAAAGATCAGGTATTTTTGAGGTGATATGGTAGTTGGGGCCATGGTGCTACCTTATCATCCCTGCCCTGATCGCTGTGTGAATGGAGCCCTCAACCAGAAGAAGCTCCTTCCCAGCCACTAAGTACCTGCCTTGATGGCCTTCAAAAAGCCATCTCTTAGACAATACAGGTAGTCCTTGACTTCAATTTGTCTAATGATGGTTCAAAGTTACAACAGCTCTGAAAAAAGTGATTTAATGCCCATCTTTGAATTTACAACCATGTGCACATCCCTGTGCTCATGCAATCGCAATTTGGGCACATGGCAACCAACTCAGTTTATGATAATTGCAGCATCCTGAGTTCATGTGGTCACCATTTGCAACCTTCCTAGCTGGCTTCCAAACAGCAAAATCAATGGGGGAAGCTATATTTTAATGACTGCATGGTTCACTTAACAATTTCATTATTTGATTAATGACTGCAGTAATTTGCTTAACAACCATGGCAAAAAAGATCATAAAATCAGATGTGGTCATGCAATGCTTCACTTAGCAACCACTCTGCTTAACAATTAATTTTCCAGTCCCAACTGCAGTTGTCAATCGAGGACTACCTGTAATTTATATTCCCCTGGTTTCTTTCATTGTTTTCTCAATCTTATAGTGATGCCATGGGTAGCACCAAAGTCACCCAATGCTATTTCCAAGGAGAAGGGACCCACCTCCCTGTAGTTGTTCAGGCGAGTGTTTTTTGGCAGCATTTGTCAGGAGCATCTTGCGCAGCAAAGCATCAGTGCCTGTGATGTGCTCCTCACAGATCCAGTCATCCACAATGCAAAGGTGGGGGTAGTTGGTTGCCAGGAGGCGCAGCAGTGCAGAATGCAAGCCTTGAGGGATAGTGGGAGGGGTGGACAGAGAAAATGGTTTATGGTTGGACAAAATGCCATTTTTGGACAGCACATATTTTTGGAAGACTAAAAACAAAATGAAAAATACCATCAGCAAAACACAAGTGCAACTGATCTCAAAGATTCAGTTAGTTTTGAATTTCCCCTGAGAGAGGAAAAGAGTTTTCATTGTAATGGTTAGAACTTCACCAGATCTCTTCATTCACATCGCCATATAATGTTTGCCTGATTAAAAAAGGTCAGCTTCCTTTGGGTACCCAGGATGCTGCACTTTTTAAAAATTATTTTTCCAGAATCTGGGGGCCAAAGCAGAAATGGAAGTAAAGTCATAAATGGGACATGGCCTAATTTTTCAATTATTTTACAACAGGTAGAGAATTAAACTCAAACAGGGGTTTTAAACCTAGAAGAACTTTAATGCATCTATTTGGACCCTTATCAGAAACAAAGGTTCTGTTATATAATCATAGCAGTCCCCCAAAACGGGGCTGGTAGTGCAATTCATTCAACTCTCTTTTAGTTTCAAAAATCACAGAAATGGCCATGAAGGAAGTATTCAGAAGCAGTTAGAATAGTATTTCTCAACCATGGCAACTTTAAGATGGGTGGACTTCAACTCCCAGAATCCCCCAGTCAGAGGAAGGGGAGGAAGACCACAATCTAACTTGCAAGATTCTGTTGGTGTGAACTCTCTCAATAAAATGGAGTTCCAGCCTTCTTGTGTAATCAGGTTCTGCGATCAAGTCTACCTTGTAGGAGTGACGTTAGGCATGTTGGAAATGTGGGACAGTTAAATATGACTCAAAAGCAAGAGGATATCCCATCCCTTTTGTCACTCTGCGAGATCGGCAACATATAAATTTTAGAAATAAACAAATTAGACAACTGAAAGCCCCAAATTTCCTGTCCAACGTGGGGGCTCATCCAGATCTGGTTTCATTATTCTTCATCATTTCATTAATTAAGAAGATCAGAAAATCCAGCTCCAACATCAAGAAAGGCTGAATTCTAACATCTCAGTGGTGTTCGGTATAGGTGAAAATAATACTGCTTTTTCTTAATATTCTGATTAGAGGATTTGTTTTAATGGAAACACGGATGACTCATTTACCGCACAAGAGATGTTGTCAAGCGGAGACTGGATAGGCCATAGTCAAAGATGCTTTAATCTGAATTCCAGTACTGGGCAGTTGGTTGGACAAGAAGGCCTCATGGGATAGGATTCCATGACAAACTTTAGCTAAACCTACCTCCCAGTTCTTGCTGTAGCCCTTGAGCCTGCCGGATGAGGAATTTAATCGGGATCTGGTCCATCAGGGCAGGGGAATAAGACTTAGGCTTCCTTTGCATGGCAGCTGCACAAGAGACAACAACCAAAAGAGGGCGACAACCTTGAGTCAAATCTAAACGCAACTACAAATCCTGCAATGCCGTCCCACTTGATGCTTTCTAGAGGGCCCCATTCTCTGGTTCGTACCCAAAGACTTTGAGCTGGCGAGGATGGCTTCTTCATAAGACAGGATGTAATACAGGATCAAGAGCTGAGCTGTGATTCCATAACGTGGATTCAGTCGAGCAGCCTCTCCTCCCTACAGAGGAAAAACACAGAAGATACATCATGTTGTAGTGGAATGGTATGTGGGAAGGACCTTGGGAGATGGGAGGAAGAGCCACTGACCAGGCAATGGTCAGAGAAGAGGCAGCTGAGCCCAGAGAAGGAATGGGGTGTGGCAAACGTCTCAGAAGGCACCCTCCCTAGTTTCTTGGATGTAAAGGCAATGGAGGGAGTGGTGTAGTTTCAGACTTGTGAGATTCTGTTATTGTAACCTTATAATATACTGAGTTCATCTGGACGTGCCTCCTCTCTGGACAGCCTCAAAGGCTGACATCAGTCTTGCAAATCTCAATCTTTTCTCCCTGTCACCTTTACAGTCCAAGAAGCTATGGAGGGTCCCCTTCTGAGATATTTGCCTCACCCCCCTTTACTTCTATGAGCTCAAGCTGCCTCTTTTGTTCCCTTGGCTGTGTCTCCAAAGGTCATTCCCACATATCATTCCAAGTACTGCAGGGTTTCCTAAGCTTAGGAACTTTAAGACACGTGGACATATGGACTTCAACTCCCAGAATTTCCAAGCCAGCCATGCTGGCTGGAGAATTCTGAAAGTTGAAATCCACTCATCAAGCCAAGATTGAGAAACACTGAACTCTACAGTTGGAAGTTAGAATATGATCCTATTCTGCAAGTGAGGGATAAGAAAAAATACTGATAGAACCAAAATCACTGCAGTAGAGCGATACCGTAAGCATCATCCTTAAATTTCATGATTTTTTCCTTATTTATACCCCGGTCAGTCCTTTGAAAACATTCAAAATTTCCTGCTCTGTGATGGGTTGGTTGGTGGCTTCTGGGTTGGATTTAGAGGCAGGTGTCAGAACGGAGTTGATGTAGACATCGATGAGTGGAAGCAACTGAGGATGGAGGGGTGTTGTGGTTTCACACAGTTGCCTGTAAATCCAGTCCTTAAAAGAAAGAAATATAAAAGAGGAAAAGTTGGTTGGCTAGAATAGGAACAGGAAATTGGCCCCTTTCAGATGTTCCAATTCCAATTTCCACCTTTCCCTCCAGACTAATGGTCAGCCACAACTGAAACTTTGCAGGATATCCTGGCTTGGATCAAAATGAAGTCAGTTGTTTCTTTGTCATGTGGCAACACAGCCTCCATACCCGAACATTTCCAACAAGCACTGATCCAAAACTGAGCCAAGTTCCCACTGCATTCTACTAGATCAGACGGATTGTATTTTCAATGCAACAGTACTTATACAGGTAGTCCTTGATTTATGACCGTATTATGCCCATTATGTCATGACAGTTATAAAATGGGCCATCCACATGACTGACCCAATTTTACGATTTTTATGGCAGTCGTTAAGCAAACACCATGGTCATTAAGTGAGTGCCATGGTTGTTAAGTAAACAAATGGTTCGCTATGGCCTGGTTTTGCCAAACACCAGAAATAAATGCTGGTTTTTGGCAAAAAAAAGTCATAAAATGTGGAAACATGGCCACAGGATGCTACATGTGGCCATAAATGCAAACCAGTTACCAAGCGCCAGAAATGCGATCACATGATCATAGCTTTGAACAGTCACTAAGCAAACTGGTTGTAAGTCGAGGACCTCTTGTGCTGCGAGAGCAATTTTTCCCCCTGACTTCTCAACTTCAGCTACTTTCCCAATCCTTCCTGGAGATATCCAAGATTAAGCACCGCTTGCCCTAAACCTGCTGTCGCAAACGGCGTGGCTCACCTTGATGGAGACTTTGTGCTTGGTGAACGATCGGCTCCTGAGGAGCTGATAAATGCAGTGAATGGGAAGAAACCCGGTGATATTTGCGCTCAGGCTGCTTGTAACTGCCACACGGACAGCATGAGCAGTGACCACCTAGGAGAGAGGAATTGGTTAGCACTGTTGTTTCTGCTGAAAGATAACACCCATGGATGCTTTTGGGGGGGCAGGCTGGGGACTTCTGGGTGTTGAAGCCCACGCTTCTTAAAGTTGTTCAGTTTTAAGACAAATCAGACCTGACACTGTTGTACATTGGGCTTTGTGGTCTATTTGTTAAAAAACACATACAATACATTTTGAACAAATTTGCTTTTCTCTCTGAAGCAGTGATTTTCAACCTTGGGAACTCGCTGGGGAACTCTGGGAGTTGAAGTCCACACATCTTACAGTTGCTGAGGGTGAGAAACACTCATGTAAAGTATACAGTCAGGTGTTTCAATGAACTTTCTCAAAAGAATTAATAATAATTAATTAAACCTATATGCAGCCCGACACCAAGTAACTCTGGATGGATTTTTATAATGTCCTTAAAGAAACACCTTTGCTCCAAATGCCCACATTTCTTTTGAAAGATTCACAACAGTAAATAGATCTCAGATGCAACTTAAAGGTACTTTATAAAAATATCCATAGGTGGTGTTTTCATTTCTTCTTTTCTGCCACAGTGTTTTCATGACATCTTCCGTTATTTTTTCATCAGTTTTACCATTGCAGGGCTTTTAGTATATAGTAGTCTATTCTGCAAGTTATTTTTAACATACTCCCAGTAGCCAGATTTTAGTATAGTCTTTTTATTCTGTATTATAAAAAGCTCAGATTTCTGTGTGAAGCAAAACTAGAATTGTTTTTACATTAACTATGTCCTTAGAAGAAACTTTCTTATTTCAATGTCTTTTTTAAAAACCGAAGTTAACTTCCATCCTGAATTAAACAAAAAGATCATTTAACAGATTACCTGTTCAGTGAAAATCTCCTGGGTGAAGATGGTTTTCATGCGACTTAGAGAACTGGGTTTGATGACAATCTGAAATAAAGAAAGACCAGGTGCACCAGCACTGTCACAAAGAGGGTTTTGCGGCAGTGCATGTTCCCTACATTTTTTTTCTGCTAACCACCATCCAAATTTGTAGGAGTGGAAGAACCAAGGATCAAACATGAGGCTGTCTACAAGCCGGTGTCTTACCATCATCTTAGGCTCCTTTCTTTACATCAGGCGCGTCCAATCCTGGCAACTTTTAAGATGTGTGGACTTCAACTCCCAGAACTCTCAGCTCTGCTGACTGAGGAATTCTGGGAGCTGAAGCCCACACATCTTAAAGTTGCCAAGGTTGGACATGCCTGATGTCAAGAACAGAGCCCCAGATAAGGTTCGACATCCCTGCTTTACATTTCATATTGCCTTGCTAAAGCTCTTGGGTGAAATCTGATTTCTGACAGATTATTACAGTGTCAACCATTGGAGACATCAAGTGGGGAGGACTGCAGCTTCTGACTCCACAGAGGACTCTGTGACTCCGGTTACCTTCATTCCTAAAGTAGAACAGACCAAGTCGATGATGGCGCTGAGTTGGTTGCTGTGGAAGTACATGGCGACCAATAAAAGCATCTCACCAAAGGAAGCTGAAACTCCCGAAGTGCTGTCAGGAAAGAGGAAAAGGGAGGAGAAAAGGAAAAGCTTCAGTTGGGAATCTTTTACAGTGTACCCTACATTTTGGCAACACCAAGAAAAAGTCTCTAACCTTTCAAAATAAGCTTCTTCCTTGATCATCCAGCTCAGCCACATCACCATCAGTTGCTCCTGTTCCGGGGTGCTAAAGAGATAGTCAGGGTGGAAGACAGGAAGCAACAGCTCTATCAGATCTGACAGTGGTAACAAAAGAGAGAGACGGAGAAAGAGGAAGAGGAAAAGAGAATGGCTATCCCATCTTCTGGTAAACTACCAGGGATCTCAAACGAGAGGGCCACGAGAGCAAAACAAACTAAAACGTCCTAAGCTTAAAATAAGAAGAGATTAAATTAACACTCTAAGCTCTCATTTTTCCCAAAATCTTAATTTGGAGCACTGCAGAGAAAGATGAATATGGCCAATAAAAAAGCTAAGTGTTTCAAACCAGTGATTTTCCAAATTTGGCAGCTTGAAGAGGTGTGGACTTCAGCCCCCAGAAATCCCCAGACAGCCTTGCTGTATTAAGGCTCAAATATTAAATACAGGAAATATGTACTCAAAATAAATACAAAAGTCAGTATTAAATCGTCAGTGGTAAATATTTGCCACTTTAGCCCACAGAAGCTGTTTTTCATGCTTTTTTCTGTTTTGGAATACTGCATGCAAATTTCCTGTATTTTTTGGTTGTATTCTAATAAAGAGACTGAGACATAATTATATGGACATTATACCATTGCTAAAACAAATCTAATGGTGGCCTAAGACTTTTGTAGAGTATTGTATATTTGGGGGACTGCCTGTTCCCAATTACGTTTGCCCATCAGGTTTAGTGAAAGGGGTACAGAGATAGTCCTCAATTTACAACCATTCATTTAGCAACCGTGATTGTGGCAATCTGGGGACACGTGATTGCCATTTGAGACTTTCCTACTGGGCTTCCAAGAAGCAAACAAAGTCAATGGGGGAAGTTGGATTCTCCCAACAACTGCATGATTCATTTAACAAGTGCAGTGATTCATGTAACAACCATGACAACAAAGTTCTAAAATTGGGCGCAAATCACTTACCCATTTTGGTAACTCACTTACCAAAGTGAGTTAGTAAGTTAGTAAGTAACTAACTTACTTTGAAATTCTGGTCCCAATTGTGGTTATAAGTTGAGGACTACCTGTATTGCAGATCCCATCTGTTAAGGAGCTACAGCTGGCTGGACTCCGGAGACAGGCTTTTTCTGCGATGGCACCCTCCCTGTTGCATATCATTCCCCCATTAGGTGGATGGGGTCCATCTCTGCCAACCTTCTGTAAGTCCCTCAGAATGTAACTATGTCAGCAGGCAAGGAGAACTTCAGGGAATTGGAGAGCTGATGTGGGAAAAGGAGGGGCTGAGCCAGGAGTTAAGAGGGGGATTAGTTTGGAGTGTCTGCACATGCACAAACGGCAAAGGTCCAACCCCTCATGAAGACTGCTATGCTTATCTGCCAGGTGTTAGGTTGGCAGTTGGAGAAATTCTTGTAACCTAATAACTTCAATAAACCTGGGCCTACTTCTTCAAGCCTTACATTAATTTCTCCAACTTACAATAAAAGCAAAAGATTCCAGAGAGACAATCCGAGAGCACAGGCATGGCTTTGGACCCACAAGCAGATGAGACCCAGAAAGCTCAGTTCTAATCTAAAAGTCATTAGGTCACAAAATTTCTCCAAGTGCAAGCCCAACACCAGCACTCACTAGATAAGGCTAACTGTCTTCACAAGAGATTGGACCTTTGACATTTGTGCACACTAAGAGATTCCAAACTGATCCCCCTCTTCACTCCTGCACAGACCCTTCTTCTCCCACATCTGATGAAATAATTACATCTTTAATGTTAGTTGGATAATGAAACATCTGCAAGCAAACAACCAAACTCAGAGAGTACCGAGGACCCCCCAGTCTATATCTTTGAACCAAACCAATATCCAATTTATCCAGAATTTATCAGAACTACTGAACAGAAGAGGATTGAGATTTTATCGCGTCCTGAGATGCATGCAGTGTTTCAGAGTTTGAGCAAACTATTCGCAGATTATTCTGCTGTTACAGAAAAGGGTGCCTCAATTAGGGGGGTAGGGGAATTAAGTCATTGCCCTACTCCCATTCTCTCCTATAAGCAAATAAATAAAACTGAATGAAAGCCAGCCTCCAAGCGCAAAAGGGGTCACGCTCTGAATTATAGTTCAGGATGATGCCCAATCCCAGCCGAGGCCGCCCAATGAAATGAATGGCCCTCCTCTTTTCCCTTTCTTCAGGGCATCATTTGATTACTTAAAAGGTACCTGACAAGTGTGGAAAAAGCAAGAAGCATACAAAAAGAAAGTGACACAAAGCGGACTCCTGCCGGAGTGGCGGGAGGGCGGCTGGTCATGAGTTGAAGTAACTGCTCCGCTTCTTCATCCGTCGGCCTGCAGAATGACACAAAGAGAAGATCAGCTGCTTCCTATGGACAAGACATATTTTTCCCCAATGCCTCACTTGCAAAACTCGACTTTCAAACAGCAACTTTATTCTTCTATTCTTTAGTTGTCAGGACGGGTTCATGCAAAGAGGAGGGCGGGTCCTGTTCTACCTGACAAGCGAGACATCACATTTGGTGACTGGATATACTGTTTGTACATCTCTCCAATTATCACCCATTCGGTGCATCCTTGAAAAGTTCAAAACAAGATAATCCTCAACTTACAACCAGTCACTTAGCGACCATTCAAAGTTACAATGGCTCCCCCCAAAGATACTTATGACACAGTTCCGAAGTGCCAACAGCTGGACAAAGACTACTGAACTCTGAGGACCAGCTGGAACTACCATTTGTTCAGCGCTGTCATAACTTCAAACAGTCGCTGAACTAATGGCCATTATAAGAGAACTACCTGTAGGGTCTTCTGGCTGTAAATAAAAATTATATTCACACACACGGTTGTTTAACAGGTGAAACCACAGAGAATTATACAGTGTAGGAGCTGGAAGAGACTTTATTGATCATCTAGTCCAATGGAAACAGGTAGCTTATCCAACCTCTTTGAAAACTATGAAGTATCTATCGTTGTTATGGTATAGTGCAGGCAAGTCCAACCTTGGCCACTTTAAGATGTATGGACTTCAACTCCCAGAATTCCACAGCCAGCTATTCCTGATGTAGACTATCTTTCCTCAAACCATCTTCCCTAGAGATCGTACTACATGTTTTAGACCTCAGCTGCCTCTACCTCATGTATAGCCACCAAAGACCCTTTGAGACCCTCTCTGAGAATATGACCATCTAGGATGACCAAATCACAAAAAAGGCCAAAGCCTGCTCACTTCAAGCCTGCAATCCCCATCAGAGCACAGTAAAGGCGCAGCAGGGCACTGGCTTTGACCACATGTTCCTCCTTCAGGCCAGAATAAACTGAGATGTTGGGTTCCATGTCAAGCTCAGCCTCCTCTGGGATGTGCAAACTGCGGACAGTGGGCAGAATCTCCATCAGTTCAAGGAGCAGCTGCCTCCTCATCTGCCAAAGCACAGAGCTGATATTCTCCCGTTTGCGCTGCACAAGAGAAAGAAGACATGGTTCCCCCTTAACCACGGTCTGCTGAGCAAACCCCGAATTATGGCTTAGCACCATGCAGGAATACAACCACATTCCCCCTTGAGCTCTTGAAATAAATTTCACAAGGAAACCAATCAATAAATAAGAATCCCACCCCTCAGTCTCATCCCAGACAGTTTGCAATTTCTTGCTCATTTTTGCTTTGTGTTTCTTTTATTTGTCATATTGGGACCAGATTACTTGAGGGGCCACCTCTCCAGACTTCATCTGCCTGCCACAGCAGAACCAGCAGAGAGGACATGTTATGGGTGGTGTCAGCTAGGGAGCTACATTTGGAAGGCCCTAGATAGCAGGTCTTTTCTGCAGCGGCATCCATATTGTGGCACACTCCCCTGAAGTAAAATTAGTCTTGTCACTGGTGAGCTTCTGACCGTCCCTTAAAACCTGGTTAGGCCAGCAAGCTGGGGGGGACAGGTGAATTTGTGAGATGGCTCTGTTATTATTGACATCCCCTCATCTATTTTTTCCTAGTTTGTTTTTTTTATAGTTTTTAATATGGTTTACATATTTATTCACTGTTTTGACTTTGTTGTACGTCACTTGAATTGATTGAAATAGATTGAAATAAATTGATTGCATCAAATGGCAACCTTCTGCTGCCACTCTTTTGGTAAAGACAAAGGTCAGCCCTGCCAAGCGTGTCCAACTCTAGGGGTGGTGCTCATTTCCAATTCACAGCTGAGGAGCTAGCATTTGTCCAAAGACCCTTCCATGATCATGTGGCTGGCATGACTATACGCCAAAGCTCATGGAACGCTATTACCTTCCCACCAATTTAGGTGGTACCTATTGTCTATGTGCATTTTTACATGCTTTCGAACTGCTAGGTTGGCAGGAGCTGGGGCAAATAATGGGAGTTCACCCCAGTAAACGGCGCTTGGGTCTCAAACTGCCAAACTGCCCACCTTCTGGCCAACAAGCCCAGCTTCTTAACCACTTGGCCACCACACCCCAGTTTTTTGGTAGGGTGTTAAACATCTCAGCATTAGCTGATGTTTAACAGATTTTGATGTTAAACATCAAAACATCATGCTATAACCAATGATGAAGCATTTGAAAGGCAGGTCCTACTTTCCACCTGTTTAACTGGATCAATCATTTTGCCTTCTCCTGTCTCAAAGATTGGATGTTCTCACCTGTTGACCGTTCCGGATAAAAGTTCCAAACCAGGTCCGGACTTTGGCATTGGTTCCAAGCAACAAGCCACTCACAAAACAAACCAGGTCACTGACACCATCCTCTGAAAATTCATTCTTTGTGTGATCCAGAGTCAAAGCCACGCCAAGTCCTGGTAAGTGACATTCCTCCACCTAAGCACACAAGAACCATTTAAAATTTGGCTGTGAAAATTTATCCTTGGCCAAATTATTTGCCAAATTACTTGAAGATACATGCAATCTACCATGAAGGAACCATGCAAGTTTATGTTCCTTGTGCAAGGGAAAAACAATATTGTTTTTATTGTTGTTAGCTGCCAAGAGTCTTTGGATTTCGGCGGCATATAAATTAAATTAAATAAATAAAGGGAAGCCTAGCCTCTTTAACCATGTTGCTAACTCAATTGAGTTTGCACATCATCCTGAACCAATCTCACACACTAGTTTTGTGAGGGGTCAAAATACAGGTCAGGCACAGGAGAGAAATCACTTGGATTGTTTTCTCTTCCCTCTCCTTGCAGAGATTAAAGAGTAAGGGATTACAAGAGAATAAGCAAGCCCCCAATGGGAAATACAACACGTTGTTTGCATCGTGCACTCAGGGCTGCTGGTGCCAGCGCGTTGCTTTTGAAATGTACTCCCCACTGGGCACCTGTTTATTCTCTTGTAATTCTTTTCTTTCCAATCTCTCTGCTCTGAGAAGGGGGCAAAAAGAAAAAGAACAGATCAGGCACATGAGAACATGTACTGACTATAATGGTGATCATGTGACTGAAGGAATGAGGCAAAGGTCGTAAATATGGGCACTAGTTGTAAAGTTATTTGTAATAGTAATTTTATTACTATTATTATTACAATAGTAAAAATACAAACTAAAAGAAAGATATAATATAGAGGAGAAGGTTCAGAAAAGAAAAAATAGAGTAATAGAAAAGAATGTAATAAAAAAGAAAAGAAGCATATAAATAACTTGCTTCCACCTTCATCACAAGTATAAAGAATTTTAGTTAACTATTCACCTCTTAAAATACAACAAACGTTCTCTTCATCCCATTTCTTATCTATCAACAAATCTTTAAAGCCTTGTCTTTTCAGTCCTGATGTTAGCAGAAATCCATTAAAGGTTATCAGAGAACATATTTTATCCTTGATCAAATAATCCAGTTTTATATTCTTCCCTTTTACTTTTAACAACCTTAATCTTTAATCTGTTGAAAAATGTCCTAGAACTTGATTTCTTTTTATTTTTTGTGTCTTCCCCACCCACCCACACACATACTGCAAGCCACTCCAAACCTCCAAACCAGCTCTTCTTCCAACTGACACCAGCCCTCCTCTTAAGCACGTTCTTCTATTCCCTACTTCTCTCTTTTCTGCTTACGTGCCCTTCAATCTGCAAACAGGAGCAGGTTGCAAAAAGACTTACCACCATGCCACGGACCCTCAGAGCTTGGGAAGGGTTCATCTTGCAAAGATGACGCAGAGCATCTGTTCTGCGACGGCCTCCAAAACTTTCCTCATCTTGCCTTTCACCATTCTTAATCAAGCCCCTGCACACTGGAATCCACCAATTAAAAAAAATTCAAAATGTTTCAGTCTACTTTGGGATAGTAAAAAGGGCAGGGAGTGAGAGGGCAGACCCTTCCTTCCTTCCCATATATAATTGTTCATTTAATTTACAATCCATACAAAGCATCCAAGATACATATTGATTGCAATTAAAGGTAGTCCTCAATTTACAACTGTTTGTTTAATAACAGTTCAAACTTATGACTGTTTCAGAAAAAGTGAATTATGACCTGTCCTTGCACTTGCAACTGTCACGGGTGGTCACACGATCACAATTCAGGCACTTGGCAACAGACTCATCTTTACAACCAGTTGCAGTGTTCTGTGGTCATGTAATTGTGATTTCCAACCTTCCCAGCTGATTTCCAACAAGTAATATCAACTGGGGAAGCTGGATTTGCTGAATGAGTGTGTGATTCGTTTAACAACTATAATATAAATGGTCATAAAACTGCAACTGGTCACTTGATAATTCACTTAACAACCACCTTGCTTAGCAACTGAAATTCCAGTCTCAACTGCAATCATAAGTCCAGGACTACCAACATACTCAGAGTGAACCATTCTAATATTCCTTCCATCTTATCTTAGCATTCCCTAAAACTCCACAGAATTATAAATTAGGAGTAATGGACATGTTAGTCCCTATTCAGCTATTGGACTACTTTTCTTCCCCTTTTAATTTTTTTTTAATTGTTCTCCTTCAGATTTCTCTCCTGATGGACACCCATGGTGCCTTTGGTATAAACACAAAATTACAACAATTACAAGAATTACCAAGTATTAAGATGTGTAATATACCTTCGTTAAAACTGTCTGGGACGTTGGCAACTAAAAGGCAGAGGAACCAAGCACCATTCTTCACATGTAGCAATGCCTCAGCGACATCGACGATAGGCAACAGTGAAGGAAGTTCTGAAGACACAAAGTGAAGACTGACAAGAACACGCTACTGCATGTTGTTGTTGTTCAGTCGCGCAGTCATGTCTGGGAAAAATGCTTTCACATCATGGGAAATATGGACCTCAGGGGGCAGGAGCAACAGTGGTCAGGCACGAAAGACCAGACCCAGGCACCAAGATTCAAACTAATAGATTTATTCTAACTGCCTATTTACAAGAATCTGCCCAACTAATAGAGCATTTGGGGCTGTCAGATAAAGTCCAATGGCCATCAGGGAAGGCTGGGCCTTGAATATTTATGGATACACAAAGACTCCAGGCTGATGCCATGTTTGACTCCTCCCCTTGGCTCAGTCCTTTCTTTTCCTACACAATATAGACAGAAGCAAAAAAAGGATGGAGATTCAACAGGTTTCTTAAGACAATCTCCATCTAATTCTCTCTTTGAAAAAGCCAACCTCCCAGAAAACAGGGTGGGAACATCCTCTACCACAGTATTTCTCAACCTTGGTGACATTAAGATATATGGACTTTGACACCTAGAATTCCCCAGCAAGCATGAATAACACAGATGCTTTATATCAGGGGTGTCCTACCTTAGCAACTTTAAGATGTGTGGACTTCAATTCCTAAAATTCCCAAGCCAGTATGCTGGCTGGGGAATTCTGGGAGTTCACACATCTTAAAGTTACCAAGGTTGAGAAATACTGTACTTGCTCTAGCATCTGGAGCATCAGATGTGCAAGGAAAAAGGCACACTGAAGGGGAACTGCGTTGAAAAAAGGGTTTAAACCAACAAAGAGGGAAAATGCTGAATTCTGTGATGCACAACATTTTCTTCTTAATCCTTACTACACCCAACTCAGGGAGAGAGCATTCTTTAGTAGAAGAGAATTTACAAACCCTACAAACTGGGTTGGAAGAACAGTCAGATTTGCTACAATGTAGTTTCCTGTATTTCCACACTGACATGAGCAGACAAACTCTTGTAGTCAAAGTCTGATCCTCACCGGCCTTGTAGTTAAGTCTTAGGAGAATGTTTCTGACATTTATAGGAAACTGACATTTGCCCAGCACAGAATTTACCTGTGCTTGTGCAAAATTCCCCAAGTCCTAGAAAAGCCATTTGTACTCACAAGCTAGAAAAGGAGATAAACACACACCTGCTTGCAAAATGCAAAGGACATCTGCAGCCTCTTCCAAATAAACTGGGCTCTCAAACAGTTCTGGGGATTTGAAAAAAAACTCGCCACTGGAGTCAGCCACCTGTTGGGAAAGAGAGGCTTGTTTTGAAAACGAAAAGCAAAGCAAAGCAGCTTTAAGGACCCAGAAAAGAGAGGCAATCCTGTGAGGGACTGAAGGAAAAGCCCACCTTATTCATAATTGCCAGCAGCTCACTCAGCACAAGACGGAGCCGCCGAGGGGAATCACTGTGTTCGAATTCCAGAGTCAGGCCATGTTGCAGCTGGGACACCAAAATGCTCTCTCCACTGCCACCGCCAAGTTTATGTCTAAGAAGAGAAGAACATAAGACAGAATGAGAAACCAGGAGGTCATGAGTTCTAGTCCCCTTAGCCATGAAAGTCAGCTGGGTGATTTTGGAGACTGTGAATTCTAGTCCAGCCTTAACCATGAAAGCCGGCTGGGTGACTTTGGGACAATCACCAGGAGACTATGAATTCTAGTCCTGCCTTAGCCATGAAAGCCAGCTGGGTGACTTTGGGCCAGTCCCTCTCTCTCAGCCCAACTCACCTCACAGGGTTGTTGTTGTGGGGAAAATAGGAGGAGGAAGGTGCGTTAAATATGTTTGCCGGCTTGAGTTATTTGTAAAAATAATAAAGGCAGGATACAAATAAATAAACATAAGGACTGCCTTTTCCAATTTATTATTTCACTTTTTCTTTTTGCTGTGAAGAAACCAAAACCTTGAAACATTACCTAAGTTGTTGCTCTTTGTTTGCATCTTGTTCCAAAGCATGAAAATCTACAGACAGCAAGGCTACAATGGAATTTACAGCTTCTACTCCAGAAAGCAGGCGGAGGATGAGTTTTTTGTCCTGGGCCCAACTCTGGCTCTGATCTGCTGGTGCACACAAGGCCATTCGCACTAAGCATGGCAGCAACAATCGAAGCTCTGGGTCACTCAGCGCTGCTAAACGTACCACATCCACCTTCTGCATGGCTTCAAAGGCATAAGGACTGACAAACTGAAGAGCTGAACATTCTGCCATATTGCCTGAAGCTCTGAAAACCAGAGTTAATACAAAACTTGGAAAATAAAAGGGCTGCTATTGATCAAACACACAGAAAAAAATCCAGAAAAGGAACTGTGACCCTGGAACTGCTATTGTGTAATTTAATAGCTGCACCATGGACCCACACCTTTTTTATCGTGTTAGTTTTTACAGGCAGCTGTTAAAATATATGTAGAGGAAAGAAAAAGCAACAGATACACAAAGCAACCATTATGCGGAATGCTCCAAATAAATCCACGCCATGAAAAAATGGCAATCCTTCCTCCCTTCTATGGTTTCCCACCTTGCAATAACTTTTCTGGAAATTTGGCAACCAAAATTGGGTGCTTTCCAGTTTCCTTAATTTCTTATCCATGAACTAAAGGTGTGGATGAAGCAAAGGAACGATCAAACTGTTAAGCTATATTCTTCCTTCCTGGATAATCAATACATAAACAGAACATCCGAAGTCCACTATGGTACTTCTGTATGTTAAATGGTATTTAACAGGACACTCGGCATCATGATACTATCAATTAGTGCATGTGCTTAAATAATCTTTTTTATGTCATACAGGAATCTGTTTCTCTTGATGTTCTAAGCAAATAGCTTTTTAAAAGCCAAACTGTTTTTCCGAGCAACTAGTTGGATTAACAATACCTTGCAATATGACATAAATCTGTATATTTACCAACTCGCTCCACTACAATAAAAAAACTGCTTTATAAATGACCCTAAATACCAGTTAATTATCCATTTTATCCTCTGCTTCTGCTATCTGTATGCTCTTAGATGGATGCATCAAGTACCATGAATGTGGATGGCGCAATATCAGTGACGACATACAAAAATGTATTTTCTCAAACGAGGAAATATCCTTTGCTGCCCTCGTGACGGCAAGGGGAGAGCAAGTGTGCGAGAGAGGACCATAAAATCCGCTGGATCTCCTGCTCTCTAAGGCGAACCTACCTTACAGGACTATTGTGAGCTTCTTGGGGGAAGGGAGAAGCCGGAAGGCTGTTTTAAGTTTTATCAGAAAAGGGTTAGAATAGTAAATATAAAATATTAAATCAAACTATGACAGCCAGGCTGGGGCAGCATTGCAGGTGCTGGGAAGAGGAGCACAAAGACCCAGATCCGCGTCCGACTTCAGCCACGGAAACTCCCTGGAGGACTCGGGGCCAGTCCTTTTCTCTCAGCCCGACCTACCTCACAGGGTTGTTGTGGGGGAAAATAGCAGGAGGGAACCTATGAACACTCCCTTGAGCGCCTGAAGGAAAGAAGGAACGAAGGGCGGGGTATAAACCTAATATATACAAGCGGAGGAAAGCAAGAAGCGGGGCCCGGGGCGCCCTCACAACCGGGCGGGCGCCCTGAGAACCGGGCTCTTTCCGAGGGAGAAAACGAGACGCAAGGAACGCCCGGGAAGCACTACTTCCGGGGTAACAAGCTCTACTTCCGCCAAAGGGAGGCAGTGCCTCCATAGGCAGAGGAAAGGTCACTTCCTGTGAGGACTGGGAGGAGCATTTATCCCCGCCCCTGTAAGGGCGGAAGTGCCTCCTTATCTTCTTCCCTTCCGCCCGCAGATTGATAAGGCTAGGGAAGCGTTGTCGTTGTGGCACATACGGCGTCGTGGGGTGTTTGGGACGCCGCATATGTTCTGCCGCGTTGGATTTTATGCTTTTTGGCCCCTTTTTATGACTGCTCTCAGCCGGCCAGGTTTATGTTACGGAGGACAGGCAGCTTTCAAGTCTTTTAAATAAATTGATTTTTAAAAATTCTGGGTTGTATTTCCAACATGAACCATTTGGAGGGCACCGAATTGCGGAAAACTGGTGGAAACCATGGGAAGATTGGTGAGTTTTAGGTTGCTCACCAAGACGCTGCATCACTTATATTCATATCCCACTTTTATTATTCTTATGAATGTGTGTACAACAGTGAAACAGCTGGATTTCAGCATCACTTCACCTCACTCTTCAGCTTGCATCAGTCGAGAGAGCAAATACACCCAATATTCCTTCCTCCTCCTCCTTTCCCCTCCTCAGCAGCCCTGTGAGGTGGGTTGGGCTGAGAGAGTGAGTGGCCCAAAGTTATGCAGTTGGCTTTCATGCCTAAGGTGGGACTAGAACTCACCATCTCCTGATTTCTAAGCTAGCACCTTAACCACTGCACCAAATATTAGACATTATTAAATATTTTTAAAAATGGTGTCCACACAATGCCAAAGAGTAAAGAAGTCAGCAGTGATCTTAGAGAAGCAATTATTGCTGCCTCACTCTGGGAAGGGCTCTAAGGCCATTTCCAAACTATTGAAAGTCCATCATTCTACAGTGAGGAAGATTATTCACAAGTGGAAAACATTCAAGACAGCCAGTCTTCCCAGGAGTGGACGTCCCAGCAAATTCACCACAAGGTCAGACTGTGTAATGCTCAGAGAAATTGCAAAAAATCCAAGAGTTACATCTCAGACTCTACAGGCCTCAGTTAGAATGTGAAATGTTAATGTTCACGACAGTACAATGAGAAAAAGTCTGAACAAGATTGGTTTGTTTGGAAGGTTGCCAGG
>JANHZU010009732.1:0-13739 GCA_032468055.1 Acrochordus granulatus | reverse complement strand
GGACTTTAACTCCTAGAATTCACCTTGGCAACTTCCTCAGCCAGCATATTCTGGGAGTTGAAGTCCATACATCTTAAACTTGCAAGTGGAGTTCTAGGTGCTCTCTGAGCTTAATTGTTTTTCTGCAGATTCTTGTCAAGGTTAGACACTACTGCTTTAATCCAAAGGTTTTCAAACCAGGTCCTACTAAACCATGTATATTTTGGAATTATAATACTGAACAAATCTCCATGAAAGACCAGTCATCTACTTTCATCAATCCACCATCATACATATTGTACAATGTTCTATTACCTTTTAAGAAGTTGAAGCCCAACAGCAGTCACTGTCTTTTTCACACTGAGCATGCACCCAGAATCAGTCAGTCCAAACCCCAGGAATCTACTACAAACCATATGCAGCCATCCAATTCTCATTTAAAAATTTCAAACAAAACAGAACTTATTGTTTTAAGCATACTATCAGTTTAACCATCAAGAAATTCCTATTAATCTTTCATTTCAACCTCTTTGTCTGTGTTCTGTTGTCAAGTTAAACAGATGACAGCCTTTTTGTTTATTTGACTATTATCTGCCCAGATCCTTTAATACTTCCTAATAGGGTTTGGTTTCCTGAACCTTTATTCTGTTAGCCCTATCTTGAATACTTTCCAATTTTTCTATATCTCCTTTAAACTGCAATGCTTGGTACTTCAAGTGTAGTCGAACTAATACAGAATAGAATGGAATCATTACCTCCCATGATCTGAACATAATTCTATTATTAATGCAGCCCAAAGTTTGTAGTGGCTTTTTTAACTGCTGTGTCATATTATTCAGCTAGTTACACATCCACCAAACCACAATACCATCTTGCCCACATGTACAGATCTTATCCACAGGGATGTGATGAGATTTGTCAATTGCTTTATTGAGGTCAAAGTACTGGACAATATAACCTCTGCATTTCCTTGATCTACAAAACTGTAACTGTTTACAAGCAGAAGGTATTCTGTGAAAAAAATATGTAAACAGTTCCCTGAATACAGAAAGCTTTCAAATCACTGCTTTGAATCCACTTCTAAAATAATTCAGGCAATGCAGACTTGCAGAAGGAGCCACTGCTGAAGTGCTAAGGCGTCCAAATACCTGCAGCAGCAACAGAGTTTCATGCTCCAAAGCAAAGCCAGAACACGAGAAAATTTCAAGGGCTGAAAAAGGTATAATTATCCCTTTTCAGAACTTTGCCACTGCTATTTCATAATCTTCTAAGAATGTTCATTTGAAATAGATTATATCATTCATTATTCAAAGCCTAACAGTACAGTATACTGCTTTCAGTTATTTTTAGCACAGTACTTCAGTAATTCTGGAAGCTACTGATACTTTAAAAAGAGAATGAAAATGAATGCAACCATAGCAAAGCAAAACAAATCATGCTTAAACCTTTTGAACCCAATGCTAGTCAAATAAGTTATCAAAACTTTCAGCAAAATGCACATTAAAAAGGAAAGTGCAGAAATGGCAATTAATCTAGTAGAAATAGCAAAATAGCAAAAAATCTAATAGAAAAATCCACAAATGTAGGTGTGCATCACATAAATCAAAATATTCTGCTTGCTAAAATGTTTTTTTAATGCAAAAGTTTTCACACCACTAAGATGATGAAAGAAAAATATTAATAAACACATAAGCTTCTGGTTTACCGTATGTGGAAAACAGGAAATAGGCTAACTGTACAATGCAAAATAGCTGAAATACAGTGAGTATAAGTTTAGCTAGATGAGAGGTTCTCACAATTTGAATTACACTTATGTTTTCTCTCAAACTTGGCAACTGAGAGCTATAGGGCTTGCTAGAAAGAGCCTCAACTTTATTCCATTGTCAGAGGATTCCTCCAAGAACAGTTGAAACCAGCTCCTTATCTCACAGACTTACAGTACTTCATCTACCTTCCTGGAATGCACTGTTGCATAACCACTTCTGAATGTGTTAATAATCAAGGAAACTGTTAAGTAGCCTATTAAAGGTAATACTGCAGACTGCCAACTGCAGTTTTTAAGGGAAAGATAAAGGATAGGAGGTTAGATCTTCCTACTTGTCAAGGAAATCCAAAGATTTTAGAATGATATTGGGAAATCAAATACAAAATGGTGAGGTGGTATTCCTTGTAATTGGACGCAGCACATATGTGCATCTAAAGTCATATTTGCAAGGCAATGTTGACTGAACAATAAATAAATAAAATATCCAGCAACATCTGTATCTTCTGGATATCTAATATCTTTGATAAAAAAATCTTAAAATCACAAGCTCCTCAGCTAGTAAATGTTATGACTTGAATTCAAAGTGCTGTTCATCATCTCCCTAAGATGCACCGCACATATATGGTTTCTCAACTGCATCCACTTTACTCTTGGACGACCCTCTGGAAAGTATTGATAAGGAATAGAAAGATGAAGTCAGAATGAAAAATGTACCTCTAGATCCACAGATTTAATGTTACCCTTGCAAATCAATGTGGGGACACAGCCTAACAAATTTGTCTGTTTTGCATACAAGTTCAATTTGACTTAGAAAAATTGGTTAAGCCGCTGATGGGGTGAAGGGAACTTGATATAGTAGCTAAGGCGCTGGGCTAGAAACTAGATTATGTGAGTCCCAGTCATTGTTAGTCATTAAAGCCCAAAAGGATTTTGGGCCCTCACCCCAAAGAACTGTTACTGTGGGGGGGGGAAGGAAAGTGAGAACATTACATATATATACTGCCTCAAGCTGACCAAAAATAAAAGATAGGATAAACATTAAAGTAAATAAATAAATGCTGGAGAACATGACAGGTAGTTTCATTCCAACTTTGTTTACAGTTTGGTCTGAATTAGGGACTTTATTTTCTGGTAAATGAGAATTTGGACAAATTTTGTCTTGTCATTTAAGAGAAAGGTACCCATAGATAAAATTATTTTTTCTGAAAAGTGAAAGGCTGCATTAATACATTGTTAATTTATACTTGCATTTATATGCAATCTTACATAATCCATGAGCACATAATAGAAAGAACCTGAAGACCTAGCTCTGCAAGACAACTTAGAGCTCCATTGGGGGTTTGTCATCATGGAGGTGGTTGTTGAATTAATCAATTCCACCTCCCCCATGCGCTTCTTATTCCCCTCCTTTCATCTACTTTATTTATATTGTATTATTATTTTTGTTTTTATTTATATTATAAGCTGCCTAGAGTCACTCCTGGCAGTATATAAATATAATAAATAAATCATCTGTGGTAACAATCTAAATGTTCTAGCTTCCTCTACATTCTGATAAATCAGGAATTTTTAATAAAATAAATCAAAAGATAGCTGAGAAATACTTCCTTTCTCTTTCTGGACATTTTATTTTCTATCACACAACATAACAGTGAGCAAAGCACTGTTAAACAGATACTCCTGCACATCTGCTGGCCTTTGCTCAGAAACTCCCAAGGACAAAAATAAGTTTATGTGCTAAGTACAGCTCAGTTTTACAGAAGATAGCACATGTAAGTTATGACTGAACTGACGACGAATTAAGGAAGCTACAGATTTACCACTACAATGTTTTGCTGTCTTTCCTTTTAAGGAACCTCTTTTCAGCATATGCTACTCAATTCTAGGACTACAGGCTATATCCATCTCTTTTTCTTATCAAAACACTTAACATGTTATTTACTGACTGCATTACAAAGGGAGTTTTTTAAAAAAACAAATTTAATTCCAATTAGCTTATGCTTGCAATTCAACTGGCATTATGGCAATAATAACTTCTCAATGTACTACATATTATAGATCAGAACTATTATAGAGCTTCTTAGTTAGAGGTAAACTTAAATTATAAAACTGAATATTTCTTTTTCAAATCTTGTTTCTATCACAAACCTATTAGGAACCCACAGAAATTAAAGGGATAAAGCTTAACTGTAATAAAGTACATGCTTGACATGTATACAGTGCCTGATCCTAGCACTCCAACCAAAACATCTGGATGGGAAACAACAGAGAAACTGGAGTCTTAAATAACTAATAATATTAGATGGACAAATTATCTAACACTAGCTTGGTCTCATCTTGGCTAGAGGAGAGGCTTGTGCTACTCTTAAAATGTAGATTATTATGTGTGGGAAATCTATAGTAAGATTCACAATCTAATACTGGTAGAAACTTAGTAATAAAAGTCCTAACCAAGGATCTAAGAATTATTAAGTTAGCATCTAAGAATAAAGCAGTTCCAGTTGTAAAATTAAGGTATTCAGGTCTGATAAATTCAGTATTTCCATATGTCAATGAAATCCTTTCTGTATCACTCCAAAGGCTCCAACCATGATTGGGATAATAATGGATTTCTTTTTCATAAGTGGTCAACTTCAATCTGCATATCCCAGTATTTTGTCATTTTTTTTCAAATATTTTCTCCCAATCCTAGCACTACCCAGAATAGCAACAACAATGAACCAGACTTGCTTCTTTTCAATAATTATTGTATCATAGTATTATGGTTTATCATACAGTTTGTCAGATGAGGATATGGCATTTTTATCCACCTATGGAGTCCTTCCCAAGAATCCAGGATAAAGAGATATTGTTGTTTGATGGTGTTAAATATATTGTCACAGGATTAATTTATTTCAATCTATAGATCATTTCAAATATTTTATTTTTAGATATCAGTGGATAAACTTAAAGCACATTCTTAAACATTCATCTGATATCTACAGTTACATTATTTGTTAGTCTCCTGTAAATTCCTGAAGCAGCAAAAATATTTAAAACAAGCTTCTTAAAATTAGAAGGAATCTTTTCACAGTATAAAGGAATATTTCTCTGATATTACCTGCCTATTTTGCTATGTCTGTATTGATCTTTTAATATATTTCTTTTAGTATCTTTATAGATTGTATACATATTGTTTAATATCCAATGTATAGGTAGCCTTGCTCCTCAACTAAGGTACTCAAAGCAGCTAACAAAAATTAAAATAAAAAATAAAACCACAAAAATATATACATGCTAAAGAAATTTATCTTCTGCTCTTCCATAGGCAGAAAGAATAAAAGTGAAGGTAAAAGCCATATCCTATACTCTAGAAAAATGAACTTCTGACAGCAGCCGCTTCTTAATGTCTAGACAGGTTTAAGACAGTTAGTTAGATAATACAGCTTTGAGGGCAAGTGCTTCATTACCATCTAGATGTTTTGGCATCCCTATTATTGTTACTAGGATCACAGCCATGCATTCAATATTCTTAGCAATATACTGATTAGCTTTGAGGTGCTGAATGCATAAAGCTTTTCCTTTCCCTTAAATTATAGCAAATAAAGGGAGATCTCAGAGGATTCCAGAAACTGTGCTGTTTTATTGCCACAGCAAGTCCTGAGCCAGGCATAAGACACAGCAAAATTGTCATGATATAAAAAATGGGAATGGATTGGGTAGCTGTCAAGTGTGCCCTTCAGATGTTTTAGACCATTGCTACTTTGCCACTGATCAAATAGTATAAAGGGATAAAAACTTAAATTAAAAACTTAGAAAGCACCATGCTACTTCCTCCTGATCTATATTATACTGTATAGTGTATTTACTGCTAATGTTATTACAAGGTTCCTACATTAACTGACTATATTTGTTATTAAACCATCTCCAGAAGCTGGAGTTTTTCAGCGTAAATATTTAAACTAAATACATTGAAGAAAAATAGTTGAAACAGAGCAGGTCAAATTAAAAGTTGCCAGCAGGACACAGTAAAGCCAGAAATAAAAATAGTAACACAGCCAGGTGATGCAAAGCACACAAACAATTCTACTTCCTAAACACCTTAATGAAAAACACAATATAGGCGAGTCTTGCTAAAGAACTATCCATCTTGCATCAAATGATAAGCCTAGGATTTACACACTTAATTGAATTTTACCTATAACAGTAATTAAAATCAATTACTTTAACTGATCATGTGTAGGGTCATTTTGTATTCATTACCACATTCTTATTGGAAAGGACATAATTCTTAAGTGTTTTCACAATGTTTTATACCACTCTTTTATTCTCTTACCACTCAAAGTTGAGAAGCTTGTTTTAACACCAAACTGTGATACTCTTAGAAGTCATGCTGTATTAGTTCAAAACAGCAGGTAAAAGGCTGTTTTATTGTATCTTCCATATATATTATTTGTGCTGATTTTTTTAAATTGTACAAGCTTTAGGAGAGGCAAACATGACTCTGGATACAAATCTAATTGAAAGAGAATACCCATTTTAGACAATTGCCTAAAGACAGTAAGAAAGGTTTGTTTTCCATTTTCATTCCCATTCCTTTCTCCTATTGTGTCTATTAGTCTGAAGGCCTGCAAAAACAACTCTTAGCTTTTACATATGTGCAGCAGTTAGAATATGTAAATGTTTAAATTACAATAATATAGCACATAGAAGCTAACTTTTCAAGGATTAAATATGACATTTAAATGTTGATGAGCATCTTTACATAAAGCATACTATTGCCAAGGACAAGCTGATGCACCATTTTGCTAGGATAGAGAAACAGCCTTGGAAATAAGTGCTTGGAAGTGATCTTTCCAAAATTAGAGGGAATGTCACATGTTCTGAAAACCATTAATACATCCAGCTTTACAGCTGAACTACACTGACTTATTTTCAGATTAAAACAAGTCACTTTCTATGTAAAATAAAACTCTCTTTTTAAAACACAACAAATTAATTTGCTCTGTGTTGTTTATAACCTCCAAACTTTTGCCAGCCTTTTAACCTTTCAATTGTCCTGTTTCTATTACTTTGATGTTTGGCTCAATAGGCAGATATGAACCCAATGAAGTGAATATGGTGATAGAGTTTGTTTTAAAATATTAATATAAAGATTTAATAGTTTATTTCTTGTGTACTTGCAACAGAGAGTACTTTCATGAACAGCATTTAAGAGTTACTGACTAGTATTAACAAAGGGCACTTTACATCAGCTAAACTCAGGCTAAGCCTATTTGGAAAGTTGTCACAAATTCAACTTGTTTTTCTCCAACTACTGTATTTTTGTTTAGATATTTTTCAAAAAAAAAAAATTGCCTATAACTTAATTACACACAGATAACTCATATTACTACTTAAAAGTATGACCTGCTTAGCCTAAACAGATACGCAATTCTCGCTAAAATCTGGGGAGAAAACTGTTGACAGTAAAAAGGGGATTAATCAGCAGTATGTGCAAGTGTATAAACAACTGTGAAATGATGCACGTTATTCACTCCTACCAATTACTAGTGTAATTATATTAAGAACATAACTTGGCGTGTACAATACCAAGTCAGACTACCTGTTCATGAGGCTAATGCTATCAGGCAGAGTAAAGTGCCATCACCTGCTACCTAATCCTGTTAACTAAAGATGTCAAGAACTCAATCTAAGAGCTTGTTTATGCTAAGTACTGTATGTAGACTACCAGCCATCCACTCAAGATAGGTAGTTTAATCAGCCAGAACAGATTCTGTCCACTCCTCTGGTCCATTTTCTTTTAAATACAGCTCCTTTACTGATCCTAACAACTTCCATTTGAAAAATAAACAAGGAAAGAAAGAACACAATTATCTTGTGTTGTAAACATAACTGACAAAACTACCTGAATCTTATACTTGTTTCACTGCCAGACCTATAAATTCAACATTTTCCAAATGCATACAACACTAGGCAAATTTCAAATATGGAAATAAAGCCATCCTGTACACTCTCTTGCAACCATTTTCCCAGAGAAGCAAAACATTCCAAGCACATATATGTGGACTTTAACACCCTGCTCATTTTCATATTGCACTAAGACTTTGGGCATTGTAATGACCTTAAAGTTCACAATGTCTGTAGCCCTTCAAAAACCAACTAGTACAATAGCAGCATCCAACTAAAGGAGCTTAAAATATAAAAATATATCATTTGGAGCATAAAATAACAATAATGTATAAGCAAACAAAATTACCTGCATTTCATCCCCTTTTTTTAAAGCCAAGGCTATCAAGCCAGTTAACTAGCAATAACATTTCCACATGTAATATAATTAAATAAATAAAACAAAGTTGAGAAAAAAATGTTGTTTGAGGAATGATACTATCACAAAAAGGGTCCAGGGGTTTATCTATCCATGCCTTACCTGCTAGGTCATGATGAATCAGGTCTGCAAAATTGGGGTCATCACCCCACCAAAATATCCATAGTTCTCTGCGCCCAGGCCTCTGATCTCGTCGCCACACACTTAAGACATCAGCCTTCAAGCAACGACTGTAACTGCTTAGGATGGGATCTTCTTCCGTCACAGGGAAAAGAATCGGAGCAGATGTTGGGCCCTGCCATACGTATCGTTTCCATTTAATTCCAGTTAAATCAGCCTGAGAGAAAAAAAAATTAACAAAATATGAAAAGCAGAAAGAACTGGATGTTCTCTTTTTAGATTCCAAACTTTATCAAATGCACTGTTCTCTGTTGATTTCAAGCAACCTCTTTTTCTCATCCTAGCAAATAAACATGTAAGATACTTTAGAAATTGCAGAATAATTGCTTTGCAGCTGACAAACATTTGAAGTCATAGTCACTACATTCAGTCAATCTGTGTGCTCCATAAAATCAGTGGCAGTGTTGTTACTCAAGCACATTAAAATTTCATTCTAGGACATATTAAAAATGTTTTGAATAATGCTAGGGCACATTCCAGATACTTTAGACTTTAATTCCCATCTCACCCAGTCTGCATGTCTAATGATAAAGTATTGACAGAGCTGAGTCAAAACATCTAAAAGATTATTCTGAATAGCTGTCATTTGGGTGTATCTACTGATTATCTCAATATAAAGAACCTGCACCTTGAGAGTGTCTGCATTTGTCAGAAATGCAAACACACCTCAGCAATAAGCCCCTCATTAGCAAAGCTATTTAGCACTTGAGACATAATTAAACTGAACCCAACTGTCTTTAAATACATGAATTCCAATAAAAGCATTAATGGCTATTATTTCTACCACAGAAGAACAAAGAGAAAAAGATAGCAGAATAAGTTAAGAACAATTTTGAAGCAGTTTTACCATAATTCAAAGGAACTTTTAAGGAAACCTTATCTCTCTCCATTCCAGCAATGCAACACCAACACACTGCTTCCTCATAAATGGAGTTCACAAATTATCACAGAAGGGAGCAGAAATTGCCTGGGCTCAATTTATCCATCATGCCCTATTCAATATATTACTTCCAGCTTCCCAACAGAAGCAGATAATATTGAGTTTTCTGATGCTTGAATTCCAACAAGGGCAATCCTGCTAGCTTGATCAAGTGGCAGAATTGGCAACAGTTGGTGCATTTGAAGTAGGGAGAGTGAACTGAATAGGACAGCGATAATTCTAAGCATTGGAGGACAGCCTAACCAGTAAAAGGTGTTTTTGAAGATGTATCCCAGCTTCTTGAAGTCCTTGCACCAGCTATATACATTACACAATAATTTACCTAATTCTACCAATCAATCAAAGCAGCTACCAAATAAAACTTGAAAAAGAGGTCAGCAAAATTCCTGGCTGGGAAACTCAATTGGATTCCACAGAAAAGAGAAGGAAAACTGGGTTATAGAAAAATACCAGTTGGTTTGCCTTCATCTAATCTTTAAAAATATGGAGACTACAAATAAAATTTGGCCCCTCCCCTGGAAGCACTTTATCTCCAATCTGAGTAGGGTTCTACTATTAGGGGAATGGGGTGAAGAGAGAAAAGAAGTAAAGTTAGCTTGAAAAATGTTTTTAAAAAGGGGGAAAGGGAAGACATGCCTTCGGCTAGACAGAATGAAAATGAGCTGAGATAAAATAAACATTTATAGTAAACCACGTTACTTGTGCCACCATCTATAACAACAAAAAAAGGAAGGCAGTAGAGAGAAAATGAAAGTTTAGAAAAAATCAAGATGATGATAAACAAAGGACTGGAAGAGAAAACCACTGGGAGAGAAAGAAGAGTGCAAAAGAGACTTGCAAGCAAATTGCCTTGCCAGGAGGAAGGAAGGAAGGAAAAAGGGGGGGGCAGCACACCGAGTATTGGGCGACTCCTGGCAAAGGCCTACTCCAGAGGACTCCTCCAAGCACAAGCAAGGCTAAAAATGGCTGCTTTGCTTCCATTCCTCTCTTCCCCCCACCTTCCTTTCCTCCCCTTTGCTGGCGATCTCATCTCTCTCTTCTCTCTCCCCCTCCTCTTTCCCTTGCAGGGCGATCTCTCTTAAGCGATCTGCTCTTCAATACCTCTCTTCCCCCCCCCAAAAAAAAACAAAGTAGCCACTCACCAGACAGAAAAGGTTGGAATGGCAATCCTCCAGGCTGGCCCCG
Organism: Acrochordus granulatus; assembly: GCA_032468055.1. NCBI lineage: Eukaryota > Metazoa > Chordata > Lepidosauria > Squamata > Acrochordidae > Acrochordus > Acrochordus granulatus. Next base: position 3,383 of record JANHZU010009732.1, on the reverse strand, counting down.
TTTGGCACGAAACAGGAACTCATCCTCACAGCCACAACCCGCACGCCATTATCCCACAGCCTCCGACAAGAAAGAAAAGACAGAGACAGAGCGACACACACCACACCAGACCGAGAAGGAGGGAGACACAATCAAAGGGAGGGAAGGAGGGAGGGATGGGGCGGTGGGGGGGAAAGAAAGAGAGAGAGAAGGGGCCTATGCCTTTTCTAAAACACACACACGCACTGCAGGGAGCGAAAGAGAAGGGGTTACGGGGCAGTAAGAAATAAACTAACCCCAGGGAAGGAAGCAGGCTTTTTCCAAAAGAGCGAGCGAGCGAGCGAGGGGAAGAAATTTCAACGCCAGAGAAAGGTGTAAAGATAAATCGGCCGAAAGAGAAAGAAAGGGAGGGAGGAAGGGGGCAGGCGAAGGCTGGGGGGGACACCGAATCCAAAAGGGCTGGCAAAAGCCGAGAGATTTACGATCTCCAGCCAGCCACCAAACGGGGGGAGGGCGAGTGTGAAGTAATCCAAGAATCGAGCCCGCTCCCTTTAGCGCCTCGTTTTTCTCCGTCACCCGGGATTTGCAGGGAAGAAGCGGCCAGACGGGAAAAGAAGAAAAAGAGCGGCCGGGTGGGAAGGAGGCGAGCCGATCGAGGCAAGGCCGAACCTCCCGCGGCTCTTCTCGGGGTTGACCCGGGCCTCTCCCGTCCGCTCGGCGAGCGATTTGGGAGCTAGCAGGCGGAGAGGAAACTTCCACTTTGCAGGAGGAGTTGGCCCGTCGCGACGACTTTGCAGCCCCGATTCCCCTCGCCTTCCTAAGGGAAAAGGGGAAGAGTTCGCCTGCTTTTTACAATATTGGGCACCCAGACGCGTTTTCTCCACCGCTTTTTTTTTAAGGAGCCGTCTTGAAAATCTTCCAACTTCCCATGGAAGCCAAATCCAGGGGTGGTTGATTGGTTTTGCAGTCCGGGTGTAGGAGTTTTCCGAGGTTTGCTTTTTGCAAGTGGTGGAGCTGGAAGAGAAAAAGTCTGTTTCCAGAAAAGTGGTGATTCCCCTCTCGGATTAAGAGGCCAAGACGCTTTTCCAGAAAAAAATGAGTGTTACAACCCCGATTCTTTTGCAATCTTTTATCCAAAAAAAAAAAAAAACAGCCCTTCTTGTCCTCGATTCAACGGATCCCTTCAGTTTCGGTAAAAATAAAATCGGAGAATGATTCCTTGCTTCCCCGCGCGCTTCCCAAAAAAATCTTCTAGAAGAGGAGAAACCAACCAAATTAGTTTCCTCCCCCTCCAAAAGGCCAGATGCTCCCTCCAAAAAGAACTTTTTGAAAATAAAATTCTCTACAGACGAAGCAAGTTGAGCTTCCCTTGAATTCCCTTCTGAAAACAGCGGCCAGAAACTTCCTTTTTCAAACCCTGAAAGGGAGAGAGCTTCCAAAATAAAAAAAATCACAGGGTTCCTCAATTCAGGCTTTTAAATTTTTGAAAGAGTTGCTGCCCCGGAATGAGGTTGAGGGAGAAAAAATTGCTTTTTTCACCCAAATCCCAAACAATAAGAATTAAAAACGATTTTTATTTTGGTAGTTCCTTTAATTTCGCCCCTTTTTTCGGGAACTGGAACAAATACAGGTTTTCTTCGTCAAAAATCCTTTTCTTCTTCCTCAAGATCCCCCTCAAAAAAAAACTATGAAACTTTTTTCTTCTTCGCACCCGGGAAGGGAAGCTGAAAAGGATAAGGGAATTCCTCCAGATACTATGTGTTTAAAAAAAAATCTGGAATAACAATCGGCCACTGGAAATGCTCTTGCTCTCCCCCGCTCTTGAGAAAAGATGAGGAAATTTCTTCTCCTTTCCAGATATTTATTCTCCGGAGACAAATGAATTCGACGAGAGAAGGGAGGGCTCCGCTGTTTCTCCCCCACTCAAAATAAAAAGAGGGTTTATACAGAGATGTTTTAAGAAAAATATCAAACAACTTTTCAATATAAATAACGTCACGAGCCTCCTTGGAGCAGGAAGCTCCGCCTCGCGTCCTTTTTTCCTAAAATTCAAATTCCTGAGGGGATTTGGGGCTCTGGCTTCCTTCCCAAAGGCTTTGACAGGTGAGGACCGAGGAGGAGACTTCGGGAGGGGGGAGGGGGGGAAATAAAGCCAGCCCCCCCCCACGCAGCGATTCCTCTTCGGGTCCTCGTCGTCTCTTCCTTCCCTCAGCGGTGCCTCTGTCGGCGGCTTCCCAGCCGAGGCATCCTGAGCGCCGGGTGCCCTTCTCCGCCTCCTCCTCCTCCTCAGCCGCCGGTTTCGCCGACCCCTTCAGCGGGTCTCCTCCATGCCGTCGCCGTTTTCCCCCTGTCCTCCTTCAGGATTCAGTTTGTTTCGGACGCCTCCCTCCCCTCAGCGCCTTATTTTTGCCGATTTTCCTCTCTGTCTCGCCTAGCTTCTCTAATGGCGGCCGCGAGTAGACGAGCGTCGGAAGGGAGCGACTCCCCCACTGCCCGCTATTGGCCGCCCTCTTTCGGGCGCCTTCCCCCTCAACCTGACCCCGTCTAAGGATTGGCCGCACGCCCGTCACGTGGAGAGCCTGCCCACCATTGGCTGGGCGAGGAACCCGAAGGGGGCGGGGCGGGGCGGAGGGGAAGCAGAATAAAAGGGCCGTCTTAGAGGCTTGAGGGAGGGTTGACGCTCGGTGGTGGCGGCTGGGCGGTGGGAGAGCGAAAGGGAAGACGGGGGAAGCCCGGCGGTGAGCGGGCGTGAGGAGCGCCCGGGGAGGGAGCGCCATCTAGAGAGCCGGTGGAGAGATCGCAGGGAAAGGTCCGAAAAGGGTCAAGGCGGATGTATTTTCTTGCTGTTTACGAGAGTCTCTCCCTTGTTAATTTGCATTTACGTTGAGGTCCTTTGAAGCGGTTAGTTTGGGATTAGAACTTGTTTGTGTAATTTTTCACTGAAGTTGAGCTGAGGGCTTTTTTTTTTTGCACTTTCCATTACAGGTAATCCTCATTTAGCAGCTGCCTCGTACAGTGACAGTTTGCAGTTACAACGGGGAGAAAAAGTAACTTTGCAACTAATCCTTGCAGTTATGACCTTCGCAGGTCTGCAAAGCAAAAGAAGTTAGCTCACAGGGACAGTTGTAGTTTTGCTTAGTGACAACTTCACTTAGCAACTAAATTTTTTGTTGTTGTTCAGTCACATAGTCGTGTCCGACTCTTCACGACCCCATGGACTGCACCACGCCAGGCCCCCCTGTCCTGCACTGCCTCCCGGAGTCCCCCCAAGCCCACGCCCATCACACTGACTATGCTATCCATCCATCTCTCCTCTGCCATCCCCTCCTCCTCTTCCCTTCGATCCTTCCCAGCATCACAGCCTTTTCTAATGAGTCCTCCCTGCGCATTATGTGGCCAAAGTA
>JANHZU010009727.1:12263-24292 GCA_032468055.1 Acrochordus granulatus | reverse complement strand
TTGCCATTTCCTTCTCCAGTGGAGTCCTGTAGCTCATTTTCCACTCGATGTCCAGGATCCCCAATAACATCTAGCGCAGTCCTTATTAACCCGGGCAACGACCGAGCTGGTATGGATTTCTGTAATTTACTTCTCATATTTATCGGTGGGAGACACTCTTCGTCTGGCTCCTCTGATGTGACCTGCCCAGTATGGTTGCACCTCTGGCAGAGCTCTCATCTTCTTCAGAGCACACAAGCCCCCCAACCACAGCAAGTGGTGCCTCACTGGGTGGATGGCAAAGAGTAACAGCACTAAATGTCATCAGCATACTAGAAAATTATCTCACAAGTCTGCTTATTTGGAGTGAATATGTGGTTGTCTTTTTCTGTTGCAGCAAATAGTGGGGAAAAAAAACATGCAGAAAAAACTGTGGAATTCTTGGTGCTCCCTGAGCTTGTTATTTGCTTGCAGCTGTTTTTTTTCTCAGCAAAAAAAGTTTGTTATATAAAAGGATCCATTCAATGCATGCATGTTTACCTGTCTGCAATTCAAGAAGAAAGTTACTTCTAAACACATTTGGCAGTAATAATTTCATGTTATATTACCAATTTAATGAAATCAGGTTTTCCTTTTGTTTATATAGCCAGAATCTTTTGGAGGTCAAGATCTATATAGCATAGAACAATGTCTCAGGTCTTGATTCTAACATAGTCTTTATTCATTCCATAACTCATCACCTAGAAGAGGTGAGATTTCTGATATTACAGAATCATAGGGTTGGAAGGGAGCTTGGAGATCTTCTAATCCAAATCCCTGCCCAGGGACTCATTCTATTTTGGATAAATGGCAATCCAGTCTTTTCTTGAAAACCTTTGGTGATGGAAGATCCACTACTTCAGGGGGCAAGCTGTTCCGTTGCTTAATAGTTCTCACAGCCAAGTAATTCTTCTTTAATTATGGTTTGAATCTCAGTCATATGGAAATGTCATATGGTTCTCTTCTTATCCTCAGGCACTAGGGAAAATAAATCTAGCCCCTTTCCATATGACATCCTTTTATGTATCAGAAGACTGCTCTGTCTCCCCCTTAGCCTTTTCTTCCTTAAGCTAAACATCCTAATCTCCTTTAATCACTCTGCATAAGATTAAGTATATGTAGCTGCCCAGTCAACCATATTGCCATTAAATAGTTTGAATTTGCATGAATGAACATCAGGCATCACCGAAGACAGGAGTACAAGATGTGCAGAATGAGTATTATTGTTACCCCTTTTGTGGCCTTGCAAAAGTTTTCAGAGGAGATACACTTTAGATACGGGTGGGAGGAAGAATTTAAGGAGCAAAAAGGTTGTCTTAGAGACTTTAAGGTTTAACACATTTTTAAAAGACTGAGCCTATTTACCCTATAAGAGTTCTGAGCTCTGCTCATTTTGTTTCACTGAGACATTTTTTCTCTGTCTGCTGCCCTGAAAGATACAATCCATATGTTTTCTATATGTCTGCATAACATAATATAATTTGCATAACAATATTTACCTTTGAACCTGACTCTTCCATTTTATGAGATTCTACCCATGAAGCCATATGTTACCATGCATGAAAATGTCACTAAGCAACTCTTTTCAATTAATATTTCCACTCCTTTTTCACCTCATTATTTTAACCTGGGTCTAGTCACTGCTGGCTATGATCATTAAGACAAGCTGTTTATTTATAATTAAAGCCATGTAATGGTAGCTCATACAGTCTGGAATGTCAGTACATAAAATAGTGCTCAAACTTTTTTTCCAGAATGCTTCCAACTGTCTGGGGAACTATTCCAGATAATGGGATCCTTTTTTTATATTTTCTGTATGCTATGCCTACTAAAAAGCAAGAAATGAACTTCAGGATAAAATGCTACCTATTCTGTAATCACTTTTATGATGTTGTATAGCTCATTGAATAATATGCAAAGAACTTTTTACATCAGACTGAAGCTTCTTTGTAATTATTATTGAAATAACTAAAAGGGTTTGATAGATGTAGAAACTGACAAGCCTGTTAACAATAATTTCTGGTTTCTCTTTCTGCTTTCCCATGCTAGAAATAATTACATTATTGGTATACACTTGAAAAGATATACAATTATATTTCATTTCTTTGCTTCCAAAATAAGTTAAAAATACTTCCTTGGCCATTTTCTCTGTAGATTGGATAGCAAATAGCAATCTGAACTTGCTCACTAAGCAAGTTCAAACAACAGATTATTTCATTTTTTGTTTTGTTTTGTAGCCTACTTGAACACAAACTCAGTAAAAAGCCACTATTATATTATTGTTTGCTGAGTGTGTGGGATTGCTTGTATTTTGTGGCTGAAAAATAAAATATTATTGCCTTCTGTTGAACAAATAACATTAACATCAAAATATATAAAAATATATTCTTGCTACAGGTTCTACAAGCCACAGTTTAAAAACTCAGTGTCATTAGAGCATATGAACATGCATGAGCAACAGACTCATCAAAGCAACTCATACATAAACAGAAATTTTTACATTTATAAATTCAGTGTCAGCAGGACATAAAATCATTCACAAAGTGTAAACACAAACCAATTTTTTCCAAATCAATCTAGACCAACACTAAAAGGAATATTTTCAATTTACAACTTACTAGCAACGCCTATTTCTGAAACAAAATAGGATATTCAAAAGAAGGTATAAAAGGTAAAGCTTTCCCCTGACAGTCATGGCTGAATCTATGCATCTCTGATTCACAGTTGGGGGAGCAACGTTTGTCTGAAGATGCTTCCATGGTCATGTAGCCAGCCTGGCTATCTGCTGAGGCGCATGGAACACTGTTACCTTTCCCACTGAAGATGGTACCTATTTATCTATTTGCATTTTTACATGCTTTTGAACTGTTAGGTTGGCAGGAGCTGGAGCAAAGTAACAGGAGCTCACCCTGTTACGCGGTGGCGCTTGGGTCTCGAACTGCCCAGCTGCTGATCTTTTGGCTGACAAGCCCAGTGTCTTAGCTGCTTGGCCATTGTGCTCTCTCTACCTGCAAATTAAAGCAGAACAGAAAACATACAGTCTCCGGATTTCGGCAGCATATACATAAAATAATAAATAAAATAAACCCAATATGAATTCTAATAGGTCTGCAGCCCCACTCACTTAATAGCTTCAGTGATCTATTTTACTGAATTCATTGTCTTGAAATAGGCGTGTTAATTGGGAGATAGTACTTTGTTCCCTTTCCTCCCTTTTTAATGACTCAAAAAGTTCACCCTGCTTGGATTGAAGACTATTGCTTTATTTGACACAGGGGATCCAAGGACTCAGTTTTAAATTCTCATATGGGATGTTTTCTATTCTGGGGGCACAAATGTCAATAGCAAGGAAATACAGGAAACAGATTATGCTTTTTGAAGATTACAGAATTTAACTTTCTACATACCTGCATAAAACATTATGTGAGTCAGGATAATCTGTAAGAAGGACCAGATTCACTTCAGGGTTATCTTGCCTAAAAGCTAATCATTTGTAATTGATGGAGATGGTGTAAATATTTTTCAATTTGTTTCTTATAATGCAAGCTTGTGTAAGTCAAGCAAAGAACTCTCCTATTTTACACATAAATTAACAAAATTATAAAAATAACTGTGGCTTTACTTATTACTTGACCATATATGTATAAAATAACTTGATGGGTACCCAGTGTATAACTGTTAGTCCTGAATAACTCCTGGCAGCCCTGATGTGGCTTTTGCTTTGAGTTTAAACTCTCTTCATACTTTATTTATAAATAGTAAACCAAATAATAAATGGAGACAAAAACAATACTTCCAGCCAGAATTAAAATCTCCCAGTGAACTGCTCAGGAAATACAATGCTTTTGTTAAGGTCATGCTTTAGTTCCATCCAACTATTATTCATCATTTCAGTCCAAACAGTTGTTTTTATCCTCACAGTATGCCTTGAAAGCCTAGCATTTTCAGATTTCTCTTGAAGGCACAAGACATTTGTGCTGTAGACATAGAATAAAAATAGAACTTGGTATTCTTATAGTGCTTTTTCTGTTTTTTTCCTGTCTGCAATTTAAGCTTTTTGGAGCTTTCAATTCAACTAAGAAATCTTTAGCTTTACAGAGGCTTCTAGGTAACTTCCTTTACTCTGTTGGGTACAGTGTACAATACAACTGGATTATAAAGGATTTTTGTTTGATTTCTCATTAGTATACCTGCATCCTTGTTTCATCTATAAGTATATTGTTATGATTCTTGGTTATGAAAAGAAAAGAAGCCTATCTTCATACTCCTAAAATTCCGGTATCTGTAATGTTTAACTGGGTAAAAAAGTGCATCACAGAGCAAAATGTTTTCAATCAAGATAATTCAAATGGACCAATTTATAGAATGTGTCCAAAAATCTGGGTTCCATAACACCTATGACACTGAAATTTTGTAGATTATATAAAACATTTTATGACATAATATTAACTGTCGTAAAACATGCTGATTTTTTGATTGTGTATACAGTTTAACATGGGTTATTTTCAAGGCAGATACATCTCTGAATGTATCCCAGGTTTTCCAATGAAGGCAGTATGTTTGAAGCTCTGTTATTGTTGAAGGCATTGAAAAATTTGGTAAGAAAATATCTCTGAAAGAATCACCTAGTGGATCACAGGTTGTTAATATTAGATTTCTACCATTCTATAAATAAAAACTCACTGTGGATATTATAGGCATAAGCAGAACTTTTAAAATATATTCAATCAATGTTTAAGGAAATGATTAGCATAGGACATTAAAGTTTGTACACATTGGCCCTAATCCAAAGATCTTCCATTGCATTAATAAGCTTTACTAATATAATGCTTCTTGCAAGGTTTCCTCCTTTTACAAGGGATTGAGATTGATAATTTTCATACCAATAATAGAAAGGATCTACAGAGAAAAAAAATGGTGTCCTGAATCCTTTTAAGAGAACTATACCTCTAGGGAGGAAATTAAAACTTGTTAACAATTGTCATTTTGTCCCATTTGAAGAAAATGGGATCATTTCAGACCAAATGCTTATGTAGTGATTGAGCAAATGCACCTAAAAAGTTCACTAAATGATCCCCACTATTGTTCTGTAATCAATGGTTCTTAAAGTATATCATTTGTTTCTGCCATATATTTGCCTAGTCTCTTTTTAAAATCAGTCTAAACTGGTAGTGTTCAGATCATTTAATAATTCCTTAATTTAAAATATGTAAGCCTACCAGTTTTGTCTGTACAAATTGGGATGAATATGAAAAACCAGCAAAGAAATATTTAAATTGAATAAATATTCTCTAGAACTTTGTTGCCATCTAGATTTTTGTAGCCCAAATTTGCTAGCCCTAAATTATGTCTTATGTAAAAAATCAAACAAAAATATTTCATTTATTCCTCCTGATTCCTTCTGCTTCTAATTTCAGTAAATAATCTCTATTTCTAATAATGTGAGACAGTAAGAGAAATTATAATAGCATCATTATTTGTGCCATACATAATTTTGTATATTTCTACATGTCCTACAATGATTTCTTATACAGAGCTTACACTGGTGCAAACAAAAACTTGGGTAATGATAAATCTGAGACCTTTATTAGCATATTATAAATCTTCCATGATAACTGAGGCAGAAATAAGGGCCATCAGTTTTAAGGAGTAACAAAGACTTGGAGAATTCAGAGACAAGACTTTTGCTTTTAAATTATGCCAGTATCTAGCTTGAAGAGTTCAGAGGTGAGAATGTTGAGAGAAGTCCAAGAAAGTTCACTAGTCAAATGTTAGAACATTCTACCAAGGCTGGTCTAGAAGTCAAACAAAAGCCTAAACACAGCAAGAAGCAGAAAGAACCTGAAGGAAAACATCACAAGAACTCCTGTCAGTAAGGAGAAAAAAAGGGAGGGAGTCTGAACAAGTACCATGTTCTTATATAGCCAGCATTCCTGGTTTTGTTAATTAAATGAGTTAACACCCTGTCTTCTCAAAGAATCATGCCATACTCCACTACTTTAATCTTTTCAGCTAGTGAAAATTTAGAGCTGGCACTTTCCCAGTTAGTCTGATTTCAAGAAGTTCTACAGCAGCTGATATTTTTATCAGTCCTTTTATAAAACAACCTTATTTCCATGTAAGACTAATGAAGATTCTACATAGCATTTGTTAATTCTCTTCCTTCTTGTCAAAGTTATTGGGATGTTTATAAATCTCAGTAACATATTATTCTATGGCCAGGATTGTATTGGAACTACAAAACCTAATATTAACTTGACTATAAAAACATGAAAAATATTGCTAGCTAGAACAACTTGAAAAATCCATGGTAGCTGAATATGCACTGCTATATAATGGGCACAAAATTCAATTTGAACACGCACAAACACTACAAATCATGTCAAATCATTTTTGGGATGAAATTCATGTTAAAATTTAAGAGAAGTTTTATAAAATTATGTACTATTGGCATATGACTGGAGAAATTATTTAAGATGTATAAAGGTCCTTTTAGTCAATGCTGACATTGTGAAAAATATGAAGGGACGTTTTACCTTCACCTGAGAAAAAGTAAAAAAAAGAAATGAGATAACAATGCACATGGTGAATGTAAAAAAAACACTTGGGCTGCCTTCTTCCCCTCCTATATGACCCTTTTCCCCAGTGTCAGCACAGCAGAGTCGCCAATAAAACTGCAATCTTGAAACAGGTGTAGGAAGAGAATGGAGATGGGTGTTTTGAAAAACTCTGCAGCCACCAGCAAAGAAACTAAAGCAGCCAAACAAAAGGTGGTTTCCTTCAAAGGGAGAGAATAATCCAGATGAAAAGATATATAGAGGCACAGCAAAGAAAAGTGAAAATATAAAAGCACAGTGTGGAAAGTTGCAAATACTGTACATGCTGGCCCATAACAGAAGTAAAAAGCAAAGAAATTTTATAGAGACCAGTGTATGTAAAAACAAAAACAAATGTTATTTATTAACTATTATTATAGAGCGTAGTATTGTAATAGTAACTGAATAGTACATTCAGTTTAGAAAATAGAAAAATAGCAGTATGATACAGTATAGTATAAGACAATGGAAAACACATATAGACATGCAAGTTTCATGCTTTACTTTTGTATGTTGTTGTTTTTTAAATAAAACATTTCCCCAACCTTTATAGAGAGTTACTAAAACATACCAGTTCAGAGTCTTGTGGTTCTTTTGAGTCTGGATAAATTTAATTGAGGCCATCTCAGTCTTACTTCCTATGGCATATAGGGCAACATCTGATTTCCAGTGATCCCTGTCAACTGTGGTGATTTCAGCCTCATCCCATGATAGGCCAATGGCCCAAAAATCTTCAGTGAATGTGCAGCACCAAGCACCACCAGGTCAAAATTAGTGAAATATGAGTTTTACATTCATTGTCCTGAAAATCTATTTAAAATCTATTACCATACCATGTATTAATCAAAGTTGTATGAAGTTTTATTCATATTGAGTCATTTCATTAATGTGGATTTCAAGAGATAATGCTGAAATAGATGGCCCATATTATGGGATCAATGTGATTATGCTAATTATTAATTTCCACTTGGAACTGAATGCTTGTCTGTCTCCCTTGAATGTAGATCCTGTCTTTCTGCCAATAGTGTTCAAGGTAGCAAATAATTATAAGAGTAAAAGAAAATAGTTATTAAGTATAAAAGCAAATTAATTAAAACACATTAATAAGAGATATGTCTCTCCAAAATTAAAATAATATCAGCTGCTGGGCCAGTTTCCACATCTAAAGATTGCTTAAATGAAACAAGAGAGGAAATTTGGACTAGTGGTTTAGACATCAGGTTAGAAAATGGGAGACTATGAGTTCTAGTCCTGCCTTAACCATGAGAGCCAGCTGGGTAACTTTGGACTAGTCACTCATTCTCAACCCAACCCACCTGGCAGGATTGTTCTTGTGGGGAAAATAGGAGAAGGAAGGTATGTTGGACATATTCACCACCTTGTGTTATATGTAAAAATAAGGGTGGATATTTATTTATACAGATAAATAAAAATTAGTTGGAGTTCTGGTGAGAAGATAACAGAAAATTATATCTTGGAAAAATCTTAAAAAGGGGAATAAGTTGCTGAGATCTCTTCTGATTTTCTTACAAGCACGCAAGCAACAATTATGTTCCTTTCCATATACAGGTCTTTGAGAACATTTGGTTTCCATTGATAATCTTTTGTATGAGATCCCTGTTCCTGGCTCTCCTTCACATTTGGAACCTCCCCATCTGTTGTGTCCACTGATGGACCAGGCTCTTTAAAAAATGGTTTACTACTATATGCTGCTACTATATTCTGTTTTGATTACATCTCTTTGCAAAAAAGGAAAAAAGCTGGCTCTTTAGAGTTCACACTTCCTCCTGATCTATTAATCCTACAAGTTTTCATAGCAGTTTTCCCGTCCTTTTTCTAAATTCTTTATTTTCCATTCCACTCAATATACACTGATATTTCCTTTAAAAAATTCATTTATTTTTATTACTGTCTTATTCTGTTTCAAACATTGTCAAGCACTTGAATATGTATGCTGTTCATTGTCTTCACAACTCTATGACCAGGGAGTACTTATCTATAAAACAAGTGCAATAAAGTTTCCTTCCCACACCAAAATCAATTCTTATATTACTTAGGCATAAAGACCTTGTAGAAAGTCTTCTATAATTTTGTAAAGATCTTAGCAAAAGTGGATTTGCATTAGTTATATTTAATATTAGGTATATATAATATTTGAGATATTAGAGCTGCTTATCTGGGTTTCAGTTAAAAATCAGGCTTTAATCTTTAGCTATATTATTAATTTCAATATAATTCTGCCTTCTTTGAAGCACCATTATCTCTGTGCTCCTGATTCTAATTTCATTATATTTTAGATAAAGCGATAAGGCAAAACATTTTACTGGAAAAAAGCTGATTTGAAAATAGTAACAATCTGAAATTGCATATTTGTATTTAATCTCTTAATATTAGTAGTTTTCAATGTTCTTTCACCCTTTCCTCCTAGGTTTGTCTGAGAAGGGGTGTACATGTTTCGAGGTATTTGTAAGATCACTGAGAAGGCTTTTCGGATTCTGTATGGCAAATGCTGTGTTCTTGTAGCACATTATCCAAGCTTATTACAACTTAATGTCACTTCATCATATGGAATGAGAAATTAATCACCAATGCATCGAATATGATGTCACAGCATCCTGTTTTCATTTCCTTTCATGTCATGATTTTCATATTAATAGTCATTGGTAAAGTGGAAGATGTGGGGCTTCAGGTTTCCTTCCTCCTCTCCAGTCAATCAGCCTGGAAATAAAAGTGGGACACTTCTCATAAGCAAACTCCTTCCATCTTTAATCTTCCAATACCCCAGAAATTACATCACCAACTCAGGCAATTCAGCCAGGCAATTTTGGATTATTCTGGTGGGGATAACATTTGAGAGTTTTTAAATGAATAAATAGGAACAATTTACCTTCTGGGGGCTCCCTGTTCCCATGTGTAACTTCCTCAACACAAAACTCCTAGCTCCAAAAGACATTCCTGCCTTGAAACTTTTGTTATTAATAGTTCTTGGCCTTGAACTACAGCAGTAGCACCGGTGGCTTAAATTTGCCCATAAATGGCATGAGTAAATGTGCTTCAGCTTCATGACAAATGGTCATTTTTGGTTTCACTTTCACCAGAATTGGTGAAATACCTATTCCAATTGAATTGAAATAGAAATACAATGAAGCAGTTGCCTCAGAAAAATAGAGAAACAGGTATTTATTGTATACCTGTATAAAATACTCATGTAGACTTTTCTTTGACTTTACATTTTACAATCTTCTTCAGAAGCCTTTTTAATTTCCTCCACCATATGAGATAGAAAAAAATGGCTTGTAATGACATTCCTATTGTGATTGTTGTTGCATGCCTCACTGAACCACGAACAAGCTGACCAAATTTTAATACTTAGCATGTTCTGCCAACCCCATCCATGTGATTATAGTTCAGGTTGCTGTGAAAACTTAGAAAACAAGCTTAAGCAAGCGAAGATTCAGTCTTACAACTGTAGTCTTTGTGTGCAAAGTGATCTTTTTTCCCCATTTAGTGGTATGCACAGTTTTGGGGAAGTTCTTTGCCCTGTTGCTGTTTTGATTCTGATGCTGATTTAATTGTTAAGAATTTTATGTCTCTACTTGTTTTGTTTTGCCAGTGAGCTTGCAAAAGTATGGAAAATGTTCAAAATAAATAAAGGAATATTTGAAAGCAAAGCCAGCATATAAAAGGATTCTATAAATCAATAAGTTCCATAAACTCTAATTTATGTATGGCTTCAGGTTAAATAGTAATATCCCCAATGTGCTATTATAATGATTTCTAATCTGGTTAGAATGATTTGTCAAGTTATATTAATCCTTAGGGTAAATAATTGAGTTTAACATCCAGGAAAGATACATACTTTTACTCACTGTTAGGTATGCATAGCTTCATGGCATATGAGAGACTGTGGTTCAAGCTAAATAAATTGCAATAGCTACAGATTTTCTGAGGAGCAAACCTCTGCACTCACTATACGCTATATTAATTAATTGTTAATTTTTCCAGTTCCTGCCTGAGCGTTGAGAAAGGCTGCTTTCTCCTTCACCCTTCCTCCATTTTCCTCTGATCCATGCCTTCCTTGATGATTTCTTTCTACACACTTTTCAAGCTCTTAGTATGAGCCCCATCCCATCTCTCAGTGTTTTCTCCTAAATCTCTCAGCTTTCGCCACATTTGCACTTGCTCATCTCCATTATTTGCTTCCTGCTCTGATTGCCACAAATTTCTATTCCTATTGTCTCTTCCTCTTTCCCATCTTTTTTTATTACTCACACCTCCCCACATTCTTCACTTTGCTTTCCTCCTCAACATTTCCAACAGTTTTCTTGCTTTACACAAATCTGTTTCCAAAGTAGCTAAGTTTAATGAATAAATTGCATCCACTCACCCAATCCAAGATCTCTAGGGATGCTTCAGTGCCCCCCAGCACTCCTTTTAAAGACTGCCCCAAGGGCACTGCATGATGCTCCCCATAGTTTGCCCCTCATCCCTATTATTAGGGGGCTCTGTTCCAGCTATGAACTGGTCCCATAAATAGTGATTTCAAAATTCTAAAGTAGCACATTATCCAAGCTTATTACAACTTAAACCCCCCTCTTTCCCTTACCAATCCCCCTCTGTCTTTTCTGGATTCAACCTAATCTTTCTTATCCAGTCCACAATCTGACCCAAACTGACCAGCGACCCTATCACTTCTACATTCTATGATGCTTATTTCTAATAATTTCATATAGATATTGAAAAACATCAAGTACGAAACAGAACTTTAAGCTCAGAGGGTGAAGAAGAGAGAAGCAGTCCTCAAGGATTGCCATTCTGAGTATACCTGAAATTGTGGGGGAGATAATAAATGAATAGAAAGAAAGTAAACATGAACTATTAAAAGAACAGGCCAATCAGTTGACAGCCAATCTCATAATTAGCAATTTAACCCAGGTGGAAATAAACCTGAGAAGAAGCATGTCAAGTAATTCAAAGAGACAGTGTCTTAACTAATTCACTATAAATTAGGGAAAGAAATTCCTTTACAATGTCAAGATTCTGTATTTACCACAGGCTAATATTAAAGACTCCTTAATTCAGTTTTTGCCTTTTTGACCTTAACCAGCTATGTGAGGCTTGACATTCTTGAGTCAAAAGAAAGCTATCTCCAATTCATAACTCCTAAGGCAGTACAGAGAGCACAGTTAATTGTATCAAAAGCCATGAAAAAGTTCCAGGAGCATTGATGTGGATACATGTCCCTATTAGGGCAATCAATGGTATCTCTCACCATGGTCTCTCATGACACCAGATTGAAATGTATATATTTATTCATTGATTTGGAGGCCTCTGAATGACTCTGTGTGGCTTGTAAATTTAAAAAGAAAACAATACAGGAAAATTGATTTAGAAAACCAGTTTCATCCAAAAGCA
>JANHZU010009727.1:0-11068 GCA_032468055.1 Acrochordus granulatus | reverse complement strand
ATACTGTATGCCTACTTGCCTTTTTTCCATTATCTGTACATATACTCATACAGTATGGGGCGAGGGAGAAAATGAACATTCTGTTTAAAGGCACAGACCACTTCTGTGTTGTTGGGAACTTTGTGTTGTTGGGATTCATATGAGATTCATATGGAAATGTTATTAAGTGAAACTTGGATGCAGTGCCACTGGTGTGGACAATAATATGGCCCTCTGCTTTACTATATATACCTATGTCTGTGTATATTTTCATTAATCCAAGTCATGTCTTGTAGCAAAACTGCAACAAAAAAAAATCTTGCACACCAATTTTTAAAAAAGGCAACTGGACATAGTTCAATGAATATTTTAGAACAAAACAAAACTACATAGGAAATTCCACATTTGAAGTGGAACAGTATGAATTAAATGTAAACTGTCACATCTTTTATAATTTTCTTCTAGATGTCCTATAACATTTTTTTCACTCCTCTCATAAGGTTCTTACTGAGGGTCTTTGGCATAGAAAGAGTAATGACAAGGGTTTTATTTATTGGCCCCAAATCATAAAACCATACTAAAATATCAGTGTGGAACAAACCTGCAAATCAGCTGCTATAGTACGTTTTTTTAAAAAAACAATTAACTTCACAAAATGATGAAATATGTACTTTTTGTGTTCAGAATATGGAACATACGAGCAGAAATTGACAGAGACATTAATTCTTCAGACAATTCTGCATAAATAAATTGATATAAGCTTTTACCAAAGCCTACTAAGGAACTGTTGTAGACACCTGCATGTTGAGGTAAGCAAAGTTTAAGGTACATCCTCCTTTCAGATTTAAAGTGTTCATTAACTAGAGCATTTATTTCATCCATTGCAAAGTGAGAAGGAAACATTTTAACAAAACTAGTGCATTTCAATAAGATGGGCAAAAAAAGACAATGAAAAAAAGAAAATGACAAGATATTTAATAAAGGAGAATAGAAATATAGCATTTTAATTGCGGTATGCATTTATAATCTAGCTAAGAAAAGAAAGATGAGTCAAGGCAGTGCTGTCATACTATTAAAATGATTTTGCTTACCAATTGTACCCCCAATTTAATTCAGTGTCTGCACAATCTCCAAGTGTACAGCCAGTAGGGCAAAAACAGTACCCTCCAGCAATAAACTTGATATCCTTATGCATTAGGAAGCAAGAATTACTAGTTATGAAAAGGCCTTATGAAAACTAGCTGTATTCAATAGCCACTCCAATGAGCCCTTGCATACAGCAATTCAACTATCAGCAGAGAATAAAAACTATACTAAAAGGACACAGGATGACCTTTCCAAATTAAAACTGGGCAAACATCCGTCTTCAGCTCTTACCATTTGCATTGCTGATTTCTGATAAAAATAACAACAGATGCAGGAAAAGGATATCTGCATAAGGTAATGTAGCAGAGCCACGAATTCTTCCTTGGCCTTTCCTTCTATTAGCCACAATAATAGGCATTTGCTTTTCATTGGTTCACCTCTTTTTCTTTGAAACTTTTTTGTAAGCTATGATAATCCATGCCCTGGTTATACTTCTGTAATGTGCTCTCCATGGGCCTGCCTGTAAAAACTATTCAGACAATGCAATCAGTCCAAAATGCTACAGCCTACATATTTTGGTTCCCATTATAATATTGGTTTTGCTGACCCTGTGCGGATTGTGAATCAGTTTCTAGGTATATTTTCAGATGCTAGTATTAACCTATAATTACAATGACCATACAGTGCATCCTTTATTATAAATTATAGTTCTTTATTTCATAAAACTGTTATCTAGAATTATTGATTTTTCAAAATTTACTTTTGCCTTTATTTGGGTCATTTAACTTTTACTGTACAAATGATTCCAGTAATGCACCATCTGTTATATTCATATGAAAAATATGGAAACTGAAATGCATTTCCTTTTTAAAATAATTTTACATGTACAGTTTGATTTTAGATACTGTATTTTTCTTAGAATATGAAGTTTTGAAGTACCTTTTTTCTTAGTTTTGCTCCTTTGTAAAGCAGTTATTTATTATTACAAATATGATAAACAAACAAAATGAGAAATGTGTCCAGGACCATCAACCTTTTAGCGTTTTTTTAGCAGAAAATTGGATTTGAGTTCAACCTGTACGATCCTCAAGTGAGCAGTGTTCTCCACTAAAGCTATAGCCACAAGGATATTGCTGGGCCTTAAAGGAACTAAATTAATCCTTCCAGTATATGGCCTTTCAACAGTTGGAAGCAGAGACCAGCTGTTGCTCTGAAACAGCCCTCCTGAGTTGGGTTTCATAGCCTGAAAGAGCCAGATAACTTCATCTGGATCCAGAATCAGAGTAAGCCCTGGTATATTTGTATCTACCCTTTGAGCAGGCCAGAATCACAGATTCAAGGGCACCCTGGTTTTGGGATACAAGGGAGCACCCTGAATTGACCCAGCCAGAGAGCACTAGGAAGGAATTATTCATAAGGACTTCCATGTTTCTTCACCTCCAACTGTTGAAAGATCCATCCAATGATCATTTTTGAGAAATAGAATGGTGTACACAAGTAGTCCAGCATTACAAAAAATTGTAATTGTTTCCCTTTTTCTCTCTCATGTCAATCTAACTTTTCTCTGGTGAAACAGCTTTTCACTGCAAGCTCTGCCATTTCTGGCATGAGCATGACATCACCCACTCATAGATAACTTTTCTCTGTTTTATTTTTCATTCCCCCAAGGAAAGCAGTTCCTGCATAAAAGCTGTTTCTTCTCAGACCATGCAAGTATGTCTAGATGTGAATGCTCACATATATCTCTTCCTCTTTAAGACAGGAAGCCTCAAATAATCTGACTTTCTTTGCTGCAACAAAAATTTATTTTTTCTGACTTCTGTAAACAAACATTGCATAAAGCAAATCATTCTTGAACCTCACCCATTTCCCAATAGAATCTCCAAGCTCCTGCTTGATCTTCCTATCATTGAATTGAAGATACTATGCTTAGTGCCCTTTTTCTTTCTCTCAGGGAACTGAACAATGTACTAAATTCTCCAAAAATTTCTAATTGCTTACAGTTGATTGCCTGTGGCATGTAATACCTAATATTATTTAATACATTCTAATGACTGGTTATTAATTAGACTTTCACTTCTGGACTTCTAGAACAGTATAATAGTTAAAATCCCACCAGAATTGGCATTGCAGGAACCCTCAGTTAATAATAATACCGTATTTTTATATTTATAGCTGTTAAAAAACTAGGTGATTATCAGAAATCCTTGTGAAGTCATGGAGCAGTGATAATTAAGGGGAAGAAATCCATCCACCCTTTTGCTTTTTGTTGAAGTGTAAATTTAACAATACCTCATGAGATTTGAGGAAATCACTTTACTGAGATGTCAGACTTGTTAGTTTGGAATATCTTTGTGGATGACCATACATGCTGAAAGGACACTGCCTTCGTCGAGAAGATGTTCAGGCAGATTATCAGCTGCTTTTTCTCTTGCAGGTTTTATCATGTCAAGAAGATAACAGAATGTGTCAGTTTTTATGCTTGCTAAGCTTAAATTGCTAGTAGAAGTAATGAGAGCAAAATGTAAGAGTGCTTTTACTTCTGCATATTTGAATATCATGTGTTTTCCAAAGTGTGTGGAGTTGTTTCCTTAGATTTTTTTTCTTCACAAATGAGGGGTATATCTTCTTTTTAATGGATTATAGACAGTGCTGCAATAAAATATTATGCCTACTTAGAAATAAGTTGCACTGCATGCTTACTTTCATATAAATAATATATTTTATTTTATCTTTAAATTTATATTGCACTCATCTCATCATCCAGAGCTCCTGCTGCCATATGCAGTTTATATAATAAGATTGCAGTCCTATAATACTTAGCCAGGAATAAATTCCACTGGATCTAATGGAGTTTATTTCTTAATTCACATACAGTATTTTCAGATTATGCTAATTTCTAACAGATAGTAAGTACAAAAACTGAATCTGTGCTGAAATGTTAAGACTCAAATTTGCATGCACCTATGTACTCAAAAGTGCTCTTCTGTTACCTGGAGTTTACGTCTCTATTAATCTCTTAAAAGGCTCCCAGAATAGTTTACAATGACAGTTTTGAAACTGTTTAATGTTTATAATATAAAATTTAGTGTTGTCAATATTCTTTAAATAAAGTTGATTTAGAAAACATAGTCGTGTATACAAAGAACTCTTTAAAAATACAAAGCAGCCATTTCTTTTTGCCAGGCTTGTTCAGCTTCTTTGAAAACTCCTCCAAGTCTGGAGAAAACCAAAGTAAAATGAGTACCATGAAAGGTAAGTCATTTGGAAACAATTTCTGAAACAGCCATGAAAGCTTGGAAAAGACTTGGCTATTTTTATCAATTCAAGGGAACTTCTGAAATTTTCAGGTGTGAAAAGACCAAGTCTACATGTAAAGGTTCATGTAGAACTGATTCAAAGTCATGTAGAACTGGTTCATGATTCAAAATCAAGGGATTGATTTTTTTTGCTAAAGCCTATATATAAGAATCTTCTCAACTACGGTTAGCACCTGGGGTGCTAGATAAAGTTCATCAGCAGTGGGGCGGGGTTGGACTTAGTGCTTGTGTGGCTACACAGCAACTCTAAGCTAATCTTTCTTTTCATCCCTCCCCTTGGATCTGCTATCTCTTTTACTATAGATATCTTCTTGAATGTTCTGAATCATCTCTTTTGAAGGGTTTGCACAGTCCAGCTATAATATAGAACACAAAAGAAAATGATTTTGGAAAAGAGAAAGAAAACTCTAATGTGAAATCTTAGCTACAACATTTTATAATTGGATGGAATTAGGAAAGCAAAGGGAAACTTTAAATTGATAGTTGCTGAATACATTGATCGAGTGTTGCCTGGGGGAACTGAACCATGTTTGAAAAGGTGGATCAGCTTTAGACACGATCAAGCAAAGGAAGGACATCCCTCAGGGGGACTCTTACATTAACCCAAGGTCAGGATCTTTGGTGCTCAGAAGGAAAATTCTTGTAAACACACAGAGTCATTAAGAAGTATATTAGAATGTTTTGTTTGTTTAATTTTCTTTCATTCCAATTTTGATTTCTCCTTCTTTGTACTAAAGTTTGTGACCTTGGGTTATATCTAACAGTCCTCCTGAGGGATGTCCTTCCTTCACTTGATCATGCATAATGATTCAAGTTGATCATTTCACATATGGTTTCCCCATCAGGTCCTGGTTCCTATGCATGCATCTGCTATAATTAGGTAGAAATTTATTGCAACTGATATCTAATAGGTTGTCCCCATTTCCCTTCTCCTCTCATTGTTTTAGATTATCAGCCATAAGCTACAAAACTACATGGTCACTAGATTCATTAAATTCTAGGACATCATCTAATGCTCCTCTGATTTTTGCAGCCTAGATATTGTAGCCCTGTTTAGACTTAGGCATGTTAATTGTAGACAATTTGGCTTGCCAAAATGGTTTAAGTCTCAGAGGCATCTTTCAATCTTAAATGAAGAGTCAAAGCAGGATCAATCTGTCTCACTGAGAGTAATTTCTGTACACAAAGTGAAGCAATGAACTACTCCTGCTGCCATGTAATTACTGCAGTTATACCTAGATGTAATTGCCTACTTAATATCACTCCTTATATTTTTTTTATTTTTATGAAATACAGTCAGATATATCATATAGGGGTGGATAGATAAGTATATAGTGGGGATGGGGGATTACAATATTTTGTTTCCACAACCATTTTTCTCTCTTATTTCTAAGCAAAATAATAGCCAACTGCTTTCAATATCACTCCAGAAAATAATTAAATCCAGGATTTAAAGTTATTTGTTTGCAACTGGCACAGAATAATTTACATCCTAAAAGAGAATTCAAAATGTATTGGATTAAAAAAAATAAGATGGCTGTTGAAAAATTATTTGTAATTTTGATATGATTGAACAGAAGAAAAAACAGCTATTGGATGAGGTATAGATTCCTAAAAAGGGATTCTTGGAGAATCACCCAAAAGAAAAAAAATTCTGCCTTTTTATACTAGATTTGAAGAGCAAAGAAGAGTGCTGTTGGAAGGTGTTAAAAAGGCCAAAGTCACCTTCCAGGATGAAATCACATCACAGAAGCCAAAAGATTGAGGACCAAACAACAGAAGGCTGGCAAATCACCTATTAAATATAATAGAATTCTGGCTCTAATTTTGCTGGAACCTACTGAGGGGTTTTGTTCCAGGGGAATTGTGTACTCCAGAAGAAATGCTTGCCACAAGCAAAGTCCAGTCAGCATACATCCTCTCTCTCCAGGGGTTGTATTAACATTGTTATGTGAAGAATGGTTATTTTAGGAAGTCCTGAAGAGAAAAAAAAGGAAAGACGCTTGTAAACACCTAATGTAGCATGGTACTTTCATAACTTAAACATTATTTTTAAAACGCAGGTAATTTCTTAATCAATCTGTATGTATGTTTATTTTTTAAGTATAATTGCCATCTAAATGTATCTTGGCTGAATTCAAAAATATTTTTTTCTGAAAGAAACAGAAGAATGGTGAAGTGCTGAGGATCCACACATTTCTAATTACCTACAAATAGTCACATTATAATGGTAGATTAAAGTATTGAACAGAAAACTTAAGTTTCTAATGCTGGAATTGCTTCCCATATTTTGTGAAGACTCAGAACATCAGGGAAAAGATGTTGTATTTTATGAACGTGTCTTCCAGGTCCAGAGTTTGAAAATAGCATGATGGTCAGAGATTTGGAATGCTTAGAAATGTGTAAGATAATTCTGTGGAATTTTTTCTAAAGGGACTTGTAAGTTTGATACCATTTTGGAGATCAGAAATTAAAGGAACTTCAATAACGTGTTGCACAGATTTTTTTAAAAAAATCAAGTTCTTGAATTAAATATCACTAAGGTCGATAATGCAATAGAAAGTTCAACCAAACTTATGTCAAATAAATATTTAGCCATTCTTAATTCTTCTACAGGGTTATACTTCCAATTCTGTAATTTTCATATGATTGCAATATTCAAAGTAATTGTTCATTTTCTGTTGAGGGATTTTTTAAATGAACTAAATGCTAAGTGCTTCAGGATTTTGTTAGGAATAAATGAATAAATTGCAGTAATATTAATCAAGAAAACTATGCTAAGTTGTAAAAACAAATCATACTTCCTCCATTCTTTATCGTTCCCACCCCAGCTTTCCAGGTGAGATTTGTATTGTACTTCTGAATTAAATGGCAAAATTACACAATTCGAAGAAACAAAACTACTGCATAGAAGGATTAGATATTTCCAGATTTACTAGTAGTTGCTTAGATGAATACTTGTTGATTAGTAAAGGATTCCACTACCCATAACTTTGATAACCTGGGGTGAGTCTATGGATGGTTAACAGGGATGGAATGGAGGTAAAGATTTGGCTTCCAGAGAAAAGCAAAACATTTTATCAAGTAAGTCTGGGTAGCATGATGTGACTGAGTCAAAACCTTCAGAATGTTCAGCTGTTGATATAGGCAGAACTATTGTAAACATTTAGTAAGGGGGAACACAAAATATCTGCCATATGAACTAAGGAATGCTGAGATGACAAAAGCAAAAATGACCCAGGAAATAACCTAGAAAAAAAATTAAGCGAATTAAAATGACAAGAAGGGAACATTTCGAATGTTCATAAGGAATTGATGCTAAAACATAATATGAAAAGAGAACCTACAGAAGAACCAATAACTCAGACAAGAAAAAGAGAATATGAGGAAATATCATTAGTGTTGAGGAGGAAGATGACCTGTGAAACAAGTGGCAAATAAGAAAGCACCAGAAGTGGATGAAATCCCATTAAAGGAAACATTAAAGATTATGACAGCCCTTTGACAACCAATACGGAAAAACAGCAAGGCCTAATGGCCAATCTATATTTCCATCCTTAAAAGGGAAGAAATATAAGAAATTTTATAATTATAGTCAGGGTTACATTTTATTGCCATATGTATCATATGGGCCATAGGCCTGAAATAATTAAAGATTAGTGTTGATATTGGTAGAGAGAATGTCAATCAGAAATAAATAGATGTTGCTGCCTTGGTTTCAGAAACTGGAACAATAAAGCTAAAAGTAAAATAGAACAAAAAGGTCTCCAGGCTTTTCTTAATCAAGAAAGCTGAGATTTATTTTTTTTCTAGTTTCTAGATGATATAAAAAATAAGATGATAGAAATAGTTAACAGTTACAATTTTCTAGTCTTTAAAATTGATAGAGGTAGTGGTTGTGCAAAGGAGATGAAAAGAAGAAAGACAATGAGAAAAAGGCACTGAATGGTATTGAAGGCGCAGACAAACTCATGAAAGACTGAGGACATTTCAGTGAGGACAAAAGATAGAATGGTCAGTTTAATGGTACTTATTTATTAATGCCGCTGAACTCAAATACAACTCTTGGCAGTTTACAATAAACAGTATTCTCTGTTATGGTGTATATATCTGAGGCACAGAAGAAATTAACTACTTTGAGCAATGGAAAAGACTATTTCACATTCCTTTGGCAGCCAAGAGAACCAATCAACTATTCATTACTAGAGGAAATCAACCCAGAAACTCACTGGAAGCAAGGAATCATGGAATCACTGGAATCATGAAACAATAACTTCATACTTTGAACAGATTATATGGTCTGATGGATCTATGGAAAAGATTATAATTCTGGACAAGATGTTGGTAAGGAGAAGAACCTGACAGCACATGAAGTGGATAGTGGTGTTCTTGAATTCATAGAAATGCATCTGCAACAATTTCATAATGTGGCAAGAGATGGGACAGCTTGGAGAAGTGTTATCCACAGAGTCACCAGGAGTCAGCTATGACCTGACAGAGCATAACAACAACAAAGAATTTCTGACTAATTATTTAACAGTGTTCATAACGAAATAATTTATTTCCCCAGATTACACTGTTGAAATTGAAAGAAGTACACAAGAGTGGACATTTTTTTATTGGGGGGGGCAAAAAGTATCTGTTGTCTTTTTGTACTGAAAAATATGCCCTGACCAAATGATTAGTTAGGAACATACATTGTGCTTGACTCTAGTGATTTTGTTAAGCAACCAACACAGTATGACAATTAATAGGATTGAGGCCAGCGGACTCCACATCAATGCAAATCGGCACATGCCTAGCCATAGACATGATTACAGATTATCATGTTATTGTATCATGCAAAATAATGTAATTCACAGATAAATATATTTTACATTTGGGCAGAACCAAATTCCTGTTCTCACAATTTAAATTAAATGCATACTTTCAAAAGATTTGTTGATTTTAATTAGGGCTGGCAAACATTTTGCTTTTTTTCTCTCCTCCTTTCTCTAACATTTTGGGAAGATAAGAAATTTATGTGGTCAATATAGCTTTCTAAAGCCCAATACCAAATAAAACTGATGTATCTAAACAGAGTGATCTATGCCACTGAATAAAAACTGGTACCTGTAGCCAGTTTTCTTAAATGTGATGGCTATAATAGTGATAAATTTTGGTGCTCATCTGTCTTAGTGAATCTTTTGATAAGGGGAAAATGTGTGGGAGCATATATAAATAAATTGGTAATGAATACTAATTTACAATTGAAAATTCATATCTCATAAACAATACACAATGTTTAGCAAAGAATTCTATGGTTCAGATGCCACCATGGAGATGATATCACAGAATCATGGACTGTAATAATAGACTTTTCAATTGACTTAACAGTGCACTTTGGGGTTGCAATATTTAAATTCCACACTTTTCACTTTACTTATGCAAAATCATGGAATAATTTGTTCAGGCAAGCTTACCTCACAATATGCTGTATAACCAAACTTTTAGTAAACACATGGATTGCTTCATTTTCTGTAGATTTTCTGAAAATTAACCAGTGATTTCTATTTCATCTGATCAAACAAATCAAAATCATGTAAAAATTATAGCAATAAATTGAGCCCTGTAAGGTGAATTATTTAAACATTAGATTTTTAAGTTGAAGGCTTTAAGTTAAATGAACATTGCTACAAAATGTCATTGCTATAAATTGCCATGATTTAAGCCTCCAGACAACCTTTCCTGGATGAATAAGAATGTTAACAGTATTTAACAGCATTTGCCAAGATGAAGAAATTGTGGTGGGTCAGTTTTTTTGCATCATAATGGCTCCCACCTCCTCCAGACTGATGAAGTTGCCTAGATTGGTGGTGAAAGCTCTTTCAAGCAACAAAGAAATAAGTCCAGATGCCATGATTTAAGCCTCCAGACAACCTTTCCTGGATGAACGTTTAACAGCGTTTAACAGCATTGCTATAAATGAAAAGACTTATACCACACCGAAAATCTTTTGAGAGATCTTTAGAAGTGCCCAGAATTGGTAAGCTAAATGATTCAACACACAATAAATGAATTTTATAAAATCATACAAAATCATTTATCAAGGTAAAAATGCTTGACTATTCAAATTTGTCTGGTGGATCATATGCAACCATGTTTCCCATAAAAGACTACTATGATCTGACATCTGCCTTTGTACTATACTCTGCCATGGCTATTGCATCTTAAAAATTATCTGTATAATTGTTAACACTCTAAATTGTGAATACTGTATTTTGAGATCAGTGAGCATAACTCAGAGAATCTTAGAGATTTTTTGGCTCTAAACTGGTTTTGGTCTTCTCTCTGCAGGTTTTTCTCCCTGCTATTTGAGCAAGATGAGAATGTATTTCAGCACACTAAGTTGTAGCATGCTGGGCTGAGTCCCTGTAGTGATAGGTGAGAGGTCTCAAACCTTCTTTCCCAGAAACTCTCTGGGTCTTACTCCTTGCTTCTACTCCTGCTTGGTCAGCAACTATATTTCAAGGAGAAATCTCACTTGAAGGACAGAGTGTTAATTCCTCACTGTCTTTCTGGAAATTGACAAGGTAAAATTAAATAATTGGTGTAACTTCACTTCCTGGCATCTAGAGGTGACATCAAGGCCTGTGACTAAAGGGAAGGAAGGAAGGAAGGGAGGAAGGAAGGAAGGACGGAAG
>JANHZU010009724.1:25409-42028 GCA_032468055.1 Acrochordus granulatus | reverse complement strand
TCACCTGCATTCACATCCACAGCTGAGCATCCTTTCAGCTTTGGCCCAGCCATTTCACTCTTTCTGAAGCTACTTGTAATTCCTTCTGATGTGAGAGGCTCTTCTTCTGGTGTCCTATCTTTCAGCCTTTTGTTGCTGTCCAAGGGGTTTTCTTGGCAGGGATACCGGAGTGGGTTGCCATTTCCTTCTCCAGTGGAGTCCTGTAGCTCATTTTCTACTAGATGTCCAGGATCCCCAATTACATCTTGCGTGGTTCTTGTTAACCCGGGCGACGACCAAGCCAGTATGGATTTCTGTAATTTACTTCTCATATTTTTATAGTGGGAGACACTCTTGTCTGGTTCCTCTGATGATACCTGTCCAGTATGGTTGAACCTCTGGCAGAGCTCTCATCTTCTTTAGAGCACACAAGCCTCCCAACCACAGCAAGGTGGTGCCTCACTTAATTTGAAAAAGATGTATGTGGAGAGATGGAATAATATTATTTGGTTGGATATAACCTTCTAAATCTTCTACACATAGCTGTACAAGCAAAAATGCACAGGAAGCATTTTCATAAAGATGGGAGGGAGTGAGGGAGGTGAGATAACAGCTGTCAAGGCCACTTGCAAAGGGCAAATATGATTGAGGAAAGTAGCCCACTAAGGCTATTCAGAAGGAGATCCAAGATAGTCCTTAAAGCTAGTCTAACCTAGTGGCCGTTGCTATCTAATTGATAATACCCAGCTTAATAGGGAATAATAGAAGTGATACTCTGGTTATCAGCATGGATTGAAACACATCTAGAAGTGCACAATCCACCCAGTTGCTACCTGATTTATAACATCTTGTTTTCAAAGCAAAGGAGATGCAGACAGACTGGTAAAATCTGGAAAAAATAGGAGTAAGATATCTTTGCTTTATTTACTTCTTTGATGAAAGGAAAGTTATAAGCACATACTGATTATTTGCAGATAGAAGGACAATTCCCTGCACATTTATTTTAATGGTATTCAATAGTTGGAGAGCCACTCTAATTGTATTCTTCACCTTCCTATCTTTTCTCATAAGAAGCTGAGAGTCCTGAGTTTTTATTCTATTCTAGCAATGAATAAGATGAGAAAATCTGTCTACGTGAAAGCAACATATTTTTCACATTCAATCTTCTCAGCTTCCTAGTATGGTCCAGAAGTATGGGTTTACAATTCATTAAAAGGTAAAGGTTTCCCCTTCCAGTGGTGACTGACTCTAGGGGGCAGTGCTCATCTCTGATTCACAGCCAAAGGAATCAGCATTTGTCCAAAGACGCTTCTGTGGTCATATGGCCAGCATGACTACATGCCAAGGCCCACAGAACATTATTACCTTTTCCACTAAATTGGTGGTATCTCCTTATCTACTTGCATTTTTACATCCTTTCAAACTGCTAGTTTGGCAGGAACTGGGGCAAGTAACAGGAGCTTACCCTGTTACGTGGTGGCACTTGGGTCTTGAAGTGTCAAGCAGCTGACCTTCTGGCTGAGAAGTTCAGTGTCTTAACTGCTTATTATGCTTAGCCAACTTGGGCATGTTGAAAGTGTGCTGATTGGAAAACATGGAAGTTGCCATCCAACACATCTGAAAGGCACCATGTTGAAGAAAGATACTATCTTCTGTAACATGGTTTGAAACAAAAGTATTGCTGCCAGAGATTGCTGGAAGGTTTATTGCAGCTATAGTTGTGAAGATGCAAATATTTCACTTCTGATCTATGTAATATAAAATAATGAATAATCAAATATGGATTTTCAATCCCTTCTTTGGATAATTTCATTTTAAGTTAAGATATGGGTTATGATTTACTTTCAACTGAATTTCTCAATGGTTTATTTTTCTTTTTTGCTATCAATAGAAAATGAATAGTGAAGTATTTCTGAAGACAATATAAAGAATGAGAGAATGCTGAAGAATTATGTAGATTGCTTTAAAAGTTGCACTAACTGCCTAAAGGTATTAACATTAAAGAGTGTTGTGGCATCTAAATAAATCACAAATGATTATGGCATAAGTTTTTATAGGATAAATGTGGTTTGTAGATTTAAAGGCCAGAAAAATTGTTTTTGCTGCAACAAATTAATATAGCTATACTTCTTTGGAAATTGAGTCTTTAAGGCATTCTGCTCTCAGTTGCACAATGTATCCATTTCACATCCTATTTGTGCTTTCTCAGCTATAGCTTCTATTTTGCTTCCATATCAGAGGAACTTCAGGGGAAGTCTAGTTTAATATTGAGTCTACTCATCCACAATCCAATTATTCTCCATCAAGTTTCAGTGAAAAAGATAATCAAACAATCCAGAAGCTGGGAGACTGTTATGAGGAAAGAGAAAAGTTGGGCCTTTTTAAGTTTAGAAAAAAGTTCAGAAAAGAATTAAAGAGTGGTTAAAATTGCACACGGTGAGGAGGAATTGGATAAGGAGATTTCTGCCTCCAACCCACCCCTGCCACCTTATAACTGTAGAAGCTGAGTCATCCTATGCACTTGGTGGAGGTCCTGAGAAGACAAAAGATGTGCGGGCCCAGGAAGATGAAAGGAAGAACTTCACATTGCACAATGTTCAACCGAAAAATTCACTATCATATTACAGTATAGAATGATGGCTATCAACTTAAAAGGACTCATAGGCATAACTATAGGGAAAGTTTAGATGTTACCTTGGCTGAAATTAGAGATTTCCAAAATAGAAATATTAATTTGAGTTAAGCAAGCTGAAACATAAAGGGTACAACAACCCACCTCCTTAAGACCTCCTTAATTTGAGTATATATTTTCCTGGGACTTTATAGCTATCTCGCAAGTCATGCAGTGCTGCTTCAAGAGGCACCAATAAGTGCCCAGAGTAGTACCACGCTCCCACCAAAGAACCCTTTCTGCTCCAAATCTGCAAAAAGGCCTATCCTTGGCTGAAACCTCCATCTTCATTCCTGGGATCCTATTTAGCAGAGAATCCAAAGCAGAACCAAGCCCATGAAGAATATCTGGGGAAGTTTATTTCAAGCTTGGCGACATTAAGATGTGTGGGCTTCAACTCCCAGAACTGGCCTTTGAGATTATCTTAAAGGATAGTTCAAACTTTTTTATACAGAAACAAGTATATATAAACACAGTATACCGGTACACACATGAGTGGGAGAGACTGGGAGAAGAAAAATGTAAAAAGAATCCTGCAAGATCACGTCAGGGGTTGGTCTCATCCATGAATACATTGCTAACCCCATAATATTTTGAGTTCAGAGCTCCATGGGATGATTTTACCTTTCCACACTGAATTAGTGATAGATTCAGCCAGACAGGATAACTGATTTGTATACAGGAAAAATGCTGAAATATATTTACAAGCAAATGCTAAATATCTCCCTTTCTTCTCAGTATTTAAAGGTGCAATACAGCAATGCTGATTTATTTGCACTGAAGCTAGTGAAGAAACAGTTCCTGCAATTAAATTGGCCACTTCTGTTGAATAAAGTTAAGCAACTTGAGTAGAGCTTCAGCAAATACCTGCCTTGTAACACCAGCTACTCTATCTGTACATTAGGGCAATGCCATATGTGAGCATTCTTGGCCAGTTCAAAACTGACTTTCAAACTTCAGTTTAAAACCAATTCAAGATAAATATTGCTGGATTTCTTTCTTCTGGTAGAGGATCCAAAATGCTGAAATTCCTTTTTGTAGTACTGAAGTTTTGTATGGATGATCCTTCTCCCTATTGAAAGAACTCTTGTTTCAGAGGAATGCTGACTAACTTAGCAGCAGTGAGATTGAGAAAAATCCCCACTGTTTTCTCTTTCCATATTATAAGGGGCTGCTTCATTCTTTAAATTCTTTCTCTGTGAAATGAAAGTTGAGTATGTTTTGGTTATTCTGGTGAAGTGGAATTGATGGCAACTGTGGAGTTAGTCTCACAATGTGTTCTAGTACCTACTGCCTGAAAAATATGCTTTTTAATGTCCAACATATGGCTTCCTGTCCCCCTTTTGTGCACCACTGTTGCCAACAGCTATGGTGGCAGAGGTTAAAAAATGTGCCTCATTGGAAAATTGAAGAGATGATACCACATCACCTTCACAAGTCCCAACTTGCAATGCAAGAGGAATGATGATTTGGTAGCCAGGAAGCTTAACACTATTAGAAATGTTTTGATTTGGGGGTTTGTTTTGTTTTTGTTTTGCTACAAATAGGCTGCTATAGCTTCAAAAAAACACTCCTTAAATTACATTGTTTTGCAAGCTCTTATGAGTCACCTGGAAGGTATCATAGACTATGTTCTTGGGATATTCAAGCATCCTGAAGTCAATAAGAATGATAATCAGCTGAACAATTTACAAGTCCTTTCAAAGAATTGGGGAGTAAATGGTGCCATATAGAATCTTAATGCTTAAAACATTTCTAAAGCTGTTTTATTATTATTATTATCATTATAGCGTAAATATACTAAATGTGACTACAGAATCTGTGATTGGGAGGCAAGGAAAGGTCCATTGTGATTACTAGTGGCTAAGCAGTTCATAATTCCAATCAATTAAATGTATATGTTTGATTATGCAAATGGACGACTAATCCAATTAAAGTATTAGGGATCAGTTGGGCTATAGAGATCAAAAATAGATCAAGGAGTAACTCAATAATTAATACTTGCTTTCAGAGATTTTAGCTCTAGAGTCCTCAACCCAACATCCTCTTCCAAAATGCAACAGTCCTCTATATTTCACTCACAAATATAGAATTAGCCAGCATGATGGAGACCAAAACAAATTCCATCTAGGCAGGTATAAGGTATTAGAAAGTGTAATACCCAATCAGGCAGAGATAATATTAAAATAATTTTTATGATGTGGAGACAGGGATGCCATACCTATCATTGTCTCTACTACAGAGAATCTCCTCTTTCTCTCAGTAGAAGCTATATTTCCTTCAAGAAGTTCACTTGTCATATAGAGCATCCCTAAAGCCACCATGAAATATTCAGTTTTGGAAGCATTTGTTCCTTAATCTGAAATCTTCCATTCTACAGCTAAGATTAATGAAAAGTGCTTAGGCTACTTAGCTGAAGGCAACCAGTCCAATTGAAATCTATAAACTACATCCTTGACACATCAGGTGCAACTTTAGAAAATCTGGATCTCTGTGATTACTTCCTCAAAATCCTGTAAGAAATATTCTACACTACCTGCCAGGACCACAAGTCTGCTTAATCATTAAGATGTCAGCAATCTCAAACTATCATTCTTTTTCCTCCAGTGATACAAGTCCCATACCAGCAAATGAATCATACTTAGGACCATCAAAACAAATAATAGCAAAGATTTTGCCCACAACAGGAGGATAAATAAGAGTAGTACATGTGGTCATGTGGATTGCATTCACTTATACGGGAATTACTAAAGTTCCTGAGTGGTAGTTCAACATTAGCATACTCAGGAGATTGGATTAGTATTTTTATCAAAAGTTATTGAGACACACAGCCATGATTTATCTGAGCCCAATCCAAGTAAACTCTCTTGAGCTCCTCCCAGCTCCTGAGATGTTGATTGTTCTGATTGTGTGAAGTTTTAGAAACTCACCTGTCTGGCATCTCCCCCTTCTTCCGTATTTGCCTCTAATTACTTCAAAGGGAACACGGCAGGCTTTTCCTCATAATTATGGCTACCTAAGCAACATTATTGCTGGCGAGGGAGTACTTACAGTTGATGCCATAGAATGAACAGCATATATTCAAGGGCAAATGGAAAAGCTGTGCTTCAATCAATGTGCCTATTTCAGGCAATAATCGCCATAAGGTAAAATACAATCATATGTGGGGGGGAGGCACCTCCTCCTATCAGTCTCAGAAAGTCAAAAGATTTGAAAGCTATTAGCAGTTCTGGGGATCATCCTCTTTCAGACACTTTTCTTTCTTTTTTACTGACAGGCCGAAGTTAAAAATTTAAGTAAAGAGAGGCTCTCTCTTTGCTACATACTTTTAATGGAACTAAAGCCAAAATAAGTCAGACTAAATTATGGGAATAAATGATCTCCTGAGAAGCACAATATCACATTTGAAAGAACTCTAGAGAGTTTCCTTTGATCTTTTTAGCTTTGCTGCCTGAAATTCAAACTCTGTATTTAATTTTAGATTGAATATGCCAGCTTTTACATTTCTTTTCTAACATATCAGTTAAAGAGATGGATCGCCTTTAACTTGCAGTTTTTGAAACCGTTGATTGTCTTTTATTCTTTTTACAGCATAAAACTCACATATAAATATTACTAACTGCAACAGTTATTTTGGGATGGGCATTCTATTGTTTAATTATCCAATCTTGAAAGATTCAGATCCCTCTGAAAATTTAAAACCTTTTTAAAATATATAAGTTAAGTCTTTTCAGTCCAGATCCTGGAGAGTGAGACAGCCAGATTGGTATAGTGGTGAAGGTGCTGGCCTAAAAACCAAGAGATGGTGAATTCTTGGCTCCCTTAGGCAGGAAAGCCAGTTGAGTTAGTCAATGTCTATTAGCCCAGGCTACCTCACAGGGTGGTTGTTAGAAAAATAGGAGGCAGAACTGTTAGGTATGATGGCAATATGCATACATACATAAAATAAAAATAAAGGCAGGATAAAAATTTAATAAGAAAGATTTTAAAAATAAAAACAGTGATAAACCATCTCAGAACAGAAGTCTTGTTTCATTAATACACAATGAAATAGAATGTATTTCCTGGGAAGTCAAACTAGCAAAGCATGAATAGCTGATTATGATAATATAATCTTAAGTAACAAATTTGATCAAAGAGTTTTAATATTCTGTACCTCTGCATTGCCCAGTGCTACAAGGATTTGGGATGTAGAGAGTTTGACCTCTAGAAATACTTGCGACAACATTGCTCCTACTTTATTACAGAAATGACTTTCAATGAAAAATCATCAAGACCTCTTAGTAAGTAGGATAAAATATTCATATCCCAAGCCAGACAAAAGTGATCCCTGACTTCTCTGGCTTTCTCCATTTTCATGTTCTGGCCATGCCAACTATCCAGTTATCCAACTATCAGCTTTACTGATAATCCATCCATACTTTCTATGACCCAATGGATGTTTAATTGTTGTGGTTTTGTTGCTGTTGCTACAACCAGCCCCAAATTTATATGAAAGATATTCAGTGATGATCTCAGGGGAGGTGCTGGAAGCAATATGGATGTGTATTTGTGGGGAGATATTGAATTCTTTGGCTTCCAGCCCACAGCAATAGTGTTCTGTAAGTGAGTGAAGCTTTGTGGCACTCTACTTCCAGATTTAAATGCTCAGCCATGAGTTCAATAAGTAGCCTCAGGTAAAATCTCCTATCTGTCAGCAGAAAGCCCTTCATGTGGAAGATGGAAACAAGGCAAGCCTACCTAAAACTGCAAGATATAGCGAGAGGATTTATTAGAATTAATTTGAAAGCATAAAAGCTGATACTGCAATTGAGAATCAAGTAGTGACACAACTAGCAACAAAGTTTTTGCCCATAAATCAAGTATTTTGTGGGCCTTTACTTCAGAAATGATGGAGTGGCTTTCAAACCATTTGAAAGGATTTTTTTTTATAGATGGCTAATCTTGAAATGATGCATCTCTGGGGAAGTTTTGTGATATAAAAGGTCAGAAATAGATACTGAAAGCATTGTAACTAAAGCTTAACTAAGTCTTCACTGAGGGGAATCTTCACATAGAATCACTGCTGAGCTTCGTCTCTGCTTGGTCTCTACCTTCTTGCTGCTATGATTACCTACTAGCAGGGTCAGCTTTGGTTAGTTGTGAAGGCATCTCCCACCAGTCTTGGTGCTGCCCAAGTGCCATAAGGACAAGACCGAAGAATCTTTTCTTACGTCACCTGATTCTTTTGAATAGTGCTGCAGGATAGACCCCAAAAGCAAGCAAACACATACTATGGAATGAGGTGGGTGAGGTGGGGACAGAGAGTCAGATGATTCCTTGAAAACAATTTGGATTTGATCTAACCCTAGGAAACACTGCTTGATACTAATATAGCATCATATCCTTCCCCCACCTCAGCTCTTTTTTCTTTGCTTTTCTTAATCTTAGGATGCCTAAACACCTTGATAATACAAAGAGTAAACAGTGAAGAAACATATCTTTCAATTAAGTCCAGGGGGCATAAACCTTAAGAATGGATGCATACAACTCCTGGATTATTTCAAAGAACCACTGGAATAATTCACTACACTCCTCTCTAGCAGATCTCACTCAGTTTGATGAAAGGATCATGGTTTTCAACTTTTCTTTGAAAGAGAGATAAGTCCTCTTCACCCAATTCTTATGGGGAAGCAAGAGGTTCTTCACTGATTTAACTAAAACAGTTGTGTGCAAATATTCCATTTTGCATTGAATGATCACTTTCCATTAGCTTCTCAGCTTCCATGAAACCACAAAAGGAGACTTCATGAGGGAAAGACTCCTGGTCAGAACTTTCTTAGTTTCAGTGACTTGGACAGCCAGAGAAGCCTCAGAAGGATGGAAAAATGAGGCACAATCAAAACTCCATCAAGCAAAATTTAAAAAAAATTATCAGGCACCATGAGACTAAGGTAGAAAACCAAGAGCTCTTTTGCAAGGAAAGAAAACATATGAAAAACAGTAAGGCAGTTTGGAAGTAGAATTAATTCAGATGCCAGGCATGAACGACCTGCCCTTACTTGTTGTGTGAGAGTGGGAGGGAGGGAAGGACGGAGGGATGGAGGGGGAAGAGAGGATGTTCTCTGAAAGAATGCAACTGGGTCACCCCAGCTCTTCTCGCTCTGGGCTGATTAATGTTTGCTTAAGCCCCACCCCCTCCCCACTTTCAGCCCTCTAGAGATGGCTCACAAGAGGATTTAGCCCTTGCCAGCCAAAAGATCACCCAGCCCCAACTGACAGCCTCTGTTTCGTGTCTTCCCAGTTTAAGGATTCTGGCAGGTCCTTCAAAGATGCCTTGCTATGCTCATGAGCTATCCCTTTTCAAAGGCTGGTCCAGAGGCATCAAGAAAAATCCCAAGTCTTACAATATAACATTAGAAACTCAAGCCTTGGGGTGTAATTTGTAATGCATAATTTATCCCCTGAATTTAGCATCCTTTCTTGCTTGCAGCAAGCAGGCTAAGGTTTTCTTTGCATTTCTTTCATTCTGCCAAATCACTCGGCATTTTTTCCTAACTTGATTGCTAACTGCTCTCTGTGGGTTTCTGATTCCATCTGAGCTGATGTGGTTTGTTGGGACTCTTTCAATATTTTATGTAATGTTATTCTATTCTATTTAGAAAAAGAAAAAGAAAACATGAATTTTGGGTGGCTTGGCCAGATTTTTCTGCAGTCTGATATGCCATATGTTGATCCTCCAAAAAGGTCAACAGCACTCAGACTAGGTTGCAAATACTTCAGTTTAATTGCCACAGCTGGAAGCACTGAGAGAGCTAAGCACATTCCATGAAAAGCTGAAAATAGCGAAAGAAAGGCAGCCAAGGAACCACTGAGAGGGCTAGTTACAGGAGGCAGCTCAGT
Source organism: Acrochordus granulatus (assembly GCA_032468055.1). Lineage (NCBI taxonomy): Eukaryota > Metazoa > Chordata > Lepidosauria > Squamata > Acrochordidae > Acrochordus > Acrochordus granulatus. The sequence goes on along the minus strand of JANHZU010009724.1, from coordinate 32,496 downwards.
AAGCATAAGGATCATTAAGGAAGGGTTGGTACATAGCCTAGGGAGATGTTTGGAAGAGCAGGGATCTCAGGAGCAGGCCTGACACTTGGGATGCAGGAGAATAAGAAAAACTGCAGTGGCTGGGATTCCTTTGCCCACTCAGCTTTGCAAGATGCAGATGCTTCTTTCCCTACATGTGCAGTGGGGTGATCCCTCTTGACAAAGGAATACTAAATTTGGAGGGGAAATGTCTTGGCATTTCCAGAGAAGCAAGAAGGGAAAAAATCTAAGGAGGGAAGTAGAGTAACCTTATATAAGTGGACACATAAATTCTTGAAATGGTGTATAGGCACATGCGTACACAGAGGACTGGATTATCATTATTAACTTCATCTGTCAGGCTAAGCCCAAGAACATTGTAAAACAATACAGCCAGAGTTTGGTTCTTTATTTCCTTATATACAATAGGCAAAATCTTGCCAGACTAAAGCCTTACTAATCTATCCCTAACATATGCACCCTGGGAGATTCTAGGGAGTGGCTATTTTTTGTATTTTCCTCTGTCTCCTTTCCAGTTCTGAGCTCTGCTGCTTCTCGTCTGCCCACCTTTTCTGGAATGTGCTCCCTCCTTCCTGGGGTACTGCTGCTTCACTGAGTCCATCATACCAGCTTCCGCTCCATCGGCACCATCTCTCACATCATCATGTGGCACTTATTCTTTGCCGGAGTATTACATCTGACATAGACCAACTTCTTTAACTTGGTGGATTCCAAACATTTACATTGCTGCTCATAGAATTCCCACCTGGCTGGCTGTTCTGGTACCTATTGTCCAATATATGTGGAAGGCTAGTATAAACAGTGCAGCATGGATGTCCACTTTTATCCCTATGAGGCCTACGTGTCTATTTCTCTCAGACTTCTTGTGATCTGCTTGCTCCATGGCTCAGAAAACCAGATAACTCCAAGATCTATTAGACCTTTTGCAACTGATGAAATGGGACCCCACCTACATCACTGCCTCATTCATGCATCCTCAGACTTATCTATAGAGGTGTCCTTCATCTAAAGAAATGGAAGGCTATTCATATATCTACAGGTTAGAAAGGTTTCATCTGGTGTTGAAAGATTGGCCTGTGCTACTGTACAAAACTCATTGGAAGGACAGACACTGAAGCTGCAGCTCAAATACTTTGGCCACCTAATGCAAAGATACTATTAATTGGAGAAGACTGTGATGCTGGGAAAGATTGAAGGCAAAAGGAGAAGGGGATGGCAGAGGATGAGATGGTTCGAGAGCATAGTCAGTATAATGGGCATGGGTTTGGGTGTACTCTGGGAGGCAGTGCAGGAGAGGGAGGCCTGGTGGGTTACATTCCATGGGGTTGCCAAGAGTTGGACACAATTGCGTGACTGAATAACAACTGGACAAAATGGCAATCACTCCAATCCTACTGCCCATAATTTGACTTTTAACTAAGAGAACTTGATAAACAGGGAGAGTTTTCCCACCCCCAATGAGCCACATATTGTCTCTACCATGGGAAAAGCCTCTTCACCAAAGTTCATTAGCACAGTTAGCAATTGATATTTAGTAATATAGCTTGGACTATATTTTTAATATCTGTTGAATATTACATTTAGTGCAGGGTAGGGATGGGGGGAGATAGGTGGGTAGAGGAAGTTTGAGGCAGTCGCTTATCTTACTGAGGCTCAGGGCTAGAAAAGACCAAGCTGAAATGGCTTGAATTGGGGTAGACCCTTGGCTAACAACCAATGGAACTTGCTTAACGATGGCAAAGGGGATTGCTGGGATTGTCATCACTAAGCAATGCAGTTACTTGATATCACGCTTTATAACCTCATTGCTTTGTGAAATAAATTCCAGTCCCAATTGGGGTCATAGATTGAGGATTATCTGTATCTGATTTTGGCAGTACCTTGATTTTTGAATGGCATCAAGTGTGGCTATGGCCTGAAAGTGATTGTCTATTTTAGAGCATCTCAATAGCTTTCCTGTGCAATTAGAATCACTGAGCCAAAGAGAAAAAAATCCACTTCCTTTTGTAACAAAACAAGTCAGGCTAGTTCAGATGGCAACATCTTCTCGGGACTATTGAGTTGGGGGGTGGAGCAGAATCCAAAAATAATAAAATGACCCAGAACTTTATATTTGGATGGAATCAGGTTGTTTCCTTGCTAAAAAGTTATACTAGAAAAAAGACAATAGGTAACTTTGACATGCTCACTAAGAGGTTCATTTCAAGGTGTTCATTGAAGAGAACATGATGAGTAAATTTAAGTGGTGATAGGTATTATTTATATTGGAATGTACTACCTGTAGTACTCTTTGGTTTGACCATAAAAACTTCACTAAGAGTTGTCACCAAATGGTAATGTGTGATGTGGCCTTAGGGGAATTATTAACTACATGATGAGTAATCATATTAGCTCTTGTTAATTATTATATTAAGCCACATTTAATTTTTGCCATGGCCTTGCTTACGTAGGACAGTGCTGCTCCAGTTTATCTCTAAATCCTCAAATCATTGCCTGATCCTACTTTAAGGGTTATAAATTCCCACCCTCAAATAAATTTTCATCTCTGTAAGTATTACTGTCATACTGTTCCCAAGACTAGCTGGAGAAACTGCAGCTAGTATTAATACTAGTATTAGTATTAATTTGGCTGCTCATGATACAATCCTAGATGAGTCAGCTTAGAAGTATACCCAGTGAGTTCCCAAGGTTGTGGGTGTTGCAGATTCCTGCCATAATAGCTGCGGATGTAAAAGCTCTACAGGTGAACTTGTTCTTAGCTCTCTTGGATGTTTATCTTCTAAGTCAGCCTGAATATATCTTTCTACCAGGAAAATGCAATATGAAACACTTATCTGGCTGCTGCTTCTCCACTCATGTTATTTCTTGTTATCATTTCACAGGCTGATACAGCTGCTGGGATCAGCAATTTCAGAAGCGTGATGTCTATTTCCTCTGCAACATATGTAGGTCTTAGTTATGCATAGTAAGTTTTTACTCAACCTTGGTTATTTTATCCAACCTCGGTTATTAGGTTTCAAAAATGAAAGTCAGCTGAATCCATGAGATGTTGCTGCTTCAAATCTTCTACCAAATTAAAATATGACATATGCTGTGAACCAGTTTTCACTTACTTTGGAGTAAAGCCCAGTGAACAGAGGAGAAGTTCTTTCATAGTAAGCATACCAAAGATGGTGCCGACAGAATGATTTCATCTCTTACATGGAAAATTGCCACATTTCCAGCCATTTGTAAATTATTATATTAGATTTAAACTTCACAGAGTTGTTTCAACATTGTCTTCATTATCCTCAGAAGCCTTCAACATGCTGTTGTCTATACATTTGCAAAGAATATATTAATCCTATTATTGCTTACACTTTATTGGTTTAACTTAGCCAATAACTGAGCACCTAAAATGCCAACCAAAAGGCATTTCTCAATAAGTTAAACAAATGCCTACAAAGGTAGGATGAAGTCATTAGATCATGGATTTCATCCATTTCTGAAGTAAGCAAAACAGGAAAAAAATTCAAGTATTATTTCTAAGGGCAGCAAACTTTGAAAATGTGTCTTGAATCAATGAGTATACAAAGACAATGTTATGGGATCAGAGGGAAACATATCACACATGAGGTAGAAGAAGACATTGTCCAGAAGTATGTTCTCTTATATCCTGAAATAAATCTTCTCAGAATGCAACTAGTTTCCATTCTCCAGTATCCCATTTGGGTAAAATATTAAGTAAAATGTTTTCATAACCGTTTCTCTTGCAGGAATATTCTCCTCTATGAGTGGCTCAACTACTACTTTCACAGTCACAATTAGACTGACCAATGGAGAGAGATGCTGGGTGTTGCAGTTCAGAAGTATCTGGAGTGCCCATTAAGTGCCAGCCTGAATTTACTCTCACAGAGGTAAGCCTTTTGAGGTTGCTTTATCAGTTGTGTATCCATATTGACCCTGCCTTCAGCAAAAAGCACTTGGCTGACTACAATATTGGCGGATTACAATTCCATTCACCACTGACTGGGCTGAAAGGAATGGTAGAAGTTATAAATCATCAGCTTTGGGATGACTGCAAGTTGACTGCTCCTGGAGTACAGTTTTCATATGTTTTCTTTTTGTTCCTTGTAGCCAAACCGAGAAAGCTGTCGCTGGTGTGTTTTCGAACAAATAGAAATTGTACAGGGTTTGGTAGCTGATTCAGACTATAATGGGAGCAAAGATAGAATTAATTTTCCTTCGAAAGAAAAATTGTAATCCAGTTTGAATTCTCATTCCCCTCTCTGAGCCCCAAAAGACAAAGTCAAATGAGGACAAAGACATCAATAATCTTGTATCTAGTTTGTTTCTTGAAATGATAAGTCTGAACCAAATCTCTTAGAGGAAAGTCACATTTCAGGCTCAAATCTGCCACTGTGTATATTTTTCCCACAGGTCTGCTATCTGGTAGAAATGTAATCACATTAATCTGTCAGGATACACACTGCCTAAAAATCCTTGCATGTTACTGCATTCATAAGTATTCCTGGGTATATTTGAATATATTGAACCACAGTTAAGTGCTAAGTGAAAGAAATTTCAGGTTTCAAAGTTATGAGCACCCTTCTTATTTTTCCACTGATGCAGGCAAACTGAGATTGCAAGCATTTGCTTTCACTTCCAGAAACATGGTGTGCTGAAAATGAGGTTCAGGCATTTCATGAAGTCATAAAGTGGTTTGTTTGGGTTGGGCTTAGTAGATTATGTGTATACCTCTGTAGGTAACAAACCACTGTTTATTGCTTACATTATAAGTGAGCCTGCCCATTATGACTTATTCAACTAATCATGGTTAAGACAGACCATTGCTTAATCTTATCTATTATGTTCCAAATGGGAAGCACTCCTCACTTAGACTATGACAATGGCATATCTGAACATGCCAACCCCTCATAAATGTTTATGATTCTAGGGTAATCTAGATAAACTCTATATATAATTAACCTAGATAAGTGAAGCAACTATACTTGGTTAAAATGGTACTAGACATTTCCAATCTCCCATTGAGTGTGCAAATCATGGGAAGGGAAATTGCCTTTTATAGATAATGATACATTTTGGTCTTTTATTTTGTCCTAAATAGGCCTTTGGAAATTTATATAAAACTTTAGATATTTGTTTTATCTTTTGTCAAATATTTCTCATAATAAATCTAAGAATAAATCTATTCTTAGAGCATCTTTTTAAATCAATCAGTTCAGAATGGCTATGCATATTTTGATGAAATAAAAAAATCATTTTTAAAGGTGGATTTTTTGGACTAGATATATCTTCCTCTCTTTCTTTGCACAAAAATAGAACCAAAAGCTATCTTTATGGCAACCTGCTGGTGATCTGAGATTCAAAGCAAGTAGAGATGGCCTGCAATTCTGAATAGAGATGTCACGAGAAAGCATTTCCTCTTTCTGGTGTCAGGGAGACAGAGAATGCTTTGGTGTGTGACTCACACTGACTTTTTTTCCCTGAGCATCTATGAGTTTTTAATGTCTGCTATAATATATGAAACCAAACATGTAGTTTTCTCTACTACTGATTTTAGTAATGCTTTTATAGCATGTTATTGTTGACTGTTTTCATGTTATTACAAATACAGATACTTTATTGTCCAAGCACGGTTAGACACACAAGGAATTTGATTCCAGTACAGAAGCCCTCAGTATACTTGTAAGACAACAGTAAATAATAATAATATGAACACAATAAAACAAAATTTATGTTTTCAAACAGAAAAATGTGCAACAAAATGTGCAGCCAGTCGAAGAACAACAGTCTATTGATAAGTTAACATTAGACAACTTCCAGATTAATTTAAAATTCTTTGTACTATAGTAATTGCTGTGTCCTTTATATAGCATGAGTTAGGTGTTCAGATGAATGACGGCACAGGGGAAAAACCTATTCCTATGTCTGATTGTTTTGGTGTGGAGTACTCTATAGCGCCGTCCAGAGGGAAGAAGTTAAAACAAATTATGTCCAGGGTGAGAGAGGTCTGCAGATATCTTCTCTGCCCATCTCTTGACCTGCATAATATACAGGTCCTCCATGGAGGCAGGCTGACTGCAATTATTCTTTCCGTAATATATACTCTGGTCAGCATATAAGGTTAAAACAATTAATAAATATTCAAAACAGTTATTATATTATTTTTAAAAATTAACAACTATAAAAAACAGAGCTAAAAGAAAAAATAATAGGTGAAGGGATGTTAATAACAACACATAATAATAGTCTCATTCCACCTGGGGTGAGATCAGCCCCCAACTCTTTTGGCCTAAAAATATGGCTCTGCGGGTTGGCCTAGGGTCTGGGTAGCTGTGTGTCATCTCAGAGGTGGCAACTAGATTGACAGCCCTAGCTCCACTTTAGCCCCTTGCCATGTTGTATATCTTTTTAAATCTTTATTATATTTATTCAATATGCTGTATATATTTTACTAGTATTTTATTGTAAGCTGCCCAGAGTTGCTTATATTGAGTTGGATGGCAAATAAATTTAATAAATAAGAATAATAACACAGCCACCTCACTAATTCAACAGTCCCTGGGAGCCCAAGGTCTGATGACACAACCAGTCTTGAGGGTCCTGTGAAAGATCACAAGTGAGGGAGCCAGCTGCATCTCAAGGGGAGGATATTCGACACATTATTTTACGTTATAAAAATATTTTTTAAAACAATTGTTCTCTCCTAATCCAGGAGACCAAAGCATATCTCAACATGGCTGAAATTCTTTATATCAGCAAAGACTGAAAGAAGTACCATGGTAGGATTCAATTTCCCAGGGGATGAAAGGGACTCAACCTCAGATGATAATCTTTTTTGGAAACAAAGAAGAAAAAATGCTGAGATGTAGAACAGCAATCCTGGATCTATTCCAGCATGTGTAGGCTGCTCCAACCCAGATGTTGATATTGAGTCCTTTTGTAGCTGTTCATATAACTTGCCATTCTCTTTCCAATAGTTTGGCTGTGGGCTCTGATTCCTGGTTTTGAGACTGTGGAGACATCAGGTTATGAGATGTCCACT
>JANHZU010009724.1:0-14011 GCA_032468055.1 Acrochordus granulatus | reverse complement strand
GTGGGACCCGAAGGCACCGCTTGTGCGTGGCCGGGGGCGGGGAATCGGGGTGCAAGCAAGCCAGCAAATTCACATGCTTAATTAAATACGTCCAGACTCCGGTGCTCCTCACATCTAACATTTGAGTAGGCAAATGTGTTGGGCTACCATCAAGTATGAATTTACTCAAAAACCTTGGAATATAAATCTATGGACAGATGATCCTCCACCTATGACTCCTTGGTCAATGTCTGTTCCAAGTTATTGAACGAATGGTAGTTAGGACTAGACCTTGGAGTTCTGGCCGTCCGAGCACCCTGCAATCAGATAATTGCAATTTGGGTGTTTGACAACCCATTTGCATTTATGACTGGTTGCCAAGCGCTCTGCAGTCATGTGACTGCTGTTCGCAAATTCCTGCCAGCTTCCCCAGAATGGCAATGGAAATTCTGATCCCAACTACCATCATAAGTTGAGGATCCTGTGTTCAGAGAATTCAATGCAGGTCTGGTACAGGTAGTCCTTGTTTGGTGACTGACTAATGAGCAAATATTTGCAATTACAATAGTGATGAAAACGTTCTGGATCCAGGTTGCTGTCATTAAGCAAGGACTTTGTGGTTGTTAAGTTAAGATGTCATGTGACTGTGACCTCTGACTTCCCGCTGCTTCCACACTGACTTTGCTCGTGGATAAGGAAAGTCAGAAATCATGATCATTTGACCACAGTTCACTGTGACATTATAATCATGAGCCCGGTCCCAACTATGGATTGTGACAGCTGGAACTCTGCGCATCAGTCATAAGTCCCCCTCATTCAGTTCTGTTGTAACTTAGAATAGTCACTGAATGAGTGGACATAACCCGAGGACTGTTTCCTTTCCTAACCTTATTTCGGAACCATTTGTTCAGTGGAACTAATCCACAGATAAACAGCCACTAACTCAAACCTCCCAACTATAGTTCTTCTCTAACAAGGATAAAGATGTGAGCGTTGGACAGGCAGTTGCCGAACAATCTTTTGTGGCTTGCTCCATCACCTTAAAATTTTATAGCTACCCAGAGAAATATGAATATTTTATTAATTCCTTGGTACACGTATCTGTTCATTTTACTTCTAGCAAATAATATCACTTTTTATAGGGATGGGAAATTAAAATCAAGAGATGGTCCTTTGCCCGAAGCCATCCTGTAAATTGATAGCTGCATTGAAATTGAAGCAGGAATCTTTAAAATCCGGCAAGCCCCAACAGTCAACTACAACTTCAACATGGATTCATGTTCCCTGACGAGGGTTCAGATTTGGCAAGGAACTGGAAGGAGCCCACCTCCCCTCCACTGATCATATGCTGATGCAGCTAGTGCCTTGCAAACGTGCTTTGTATCTGTATTTATTCAGCTATTTAGCAATTAGTATTCGCAGAACTGTAGTAATGATGACAGGAAATTCATTCTCCTGACTTCCTGACAGGAGGAGGGTTGGTCTGTGGCTTCATTGATGGAGAATCCAGCTTGCCTGTTCCCTACGTTTTGCCTCCTGGTTTCCAAGGTCCCAAGGCAACACTCCTGACATTCAAGTATCAGCAGTTGTGTAGAGCATGGACAGAAGGGGTGTGGAGGAAGCAAGCATGAACTCAAAAGGGAATACCATAAAAAGCTCCAACACTGAGATGGGTAGCATAAAAATTTAACAAATAAATAATAAAAGCATTTGGGATGGGGATGGGGGGTATTGTTGCCTTGTTTCTGAAGGAGGGGCAGTTGTACAGTATATCTTTAGGTATGGACCGAGATGTGATCAAAACTGGCCAGCAGCAAAGCTTAGAGAATAGCATATAATTTTGGTGGCGTATAAATTTAATAAATAAATAAAACACAGCAATCCACACTGAGTTCTGATTTCTGCAGGACCGTACCGTGAAGGCTTTAAACTGGAACGTGAAGAGTTTTCAGATGGGAAGCCTTGCCATCCACCTATGGATTGCTCACAGATACTGTTCTTACTGACTGAATCAAGCCGGAAGGAACATTTCCTGTACATTTTCACCCTTGTGAAATGTGAAAATGCTTGTAGAATATTTGTTTCTTCTCTTCATTCACCACAGCAAAGATAATGTTTCTCCTGATTCATTAGGATGAGTTTTCTGAAGTTGCCCTGTAGCCAACTCTGGGAGCATTACTCTAACTAGAATGGCTGGAGTTACACATTGCAACAAAAAAGAAAAGGGTGATACGGAAGGAAAATAGCATTCAGACAACTACCAGAAAGAAGTACAAATCATTGTGGTTAGGCATGAGAATGGTAACCTCTCAGGGCTCTTGGGAAGATGTAACCCCTTTTTGTTCATTTGCTCCACATTTTTTTCCACTGGAAATTATTCACTAAATATTTTTATATATATGTCTCTCCATCTCTATCGCTTTGTCTCCATCTCTAGCTCTGTTGTCTCAATCTCTCCATCTCTGTCTCTATCTCCATCTGTGGCTCTATCATCTCTATCTCTATCATGATGGCTCCTGTGAGTTCTAACCCAGCATCCGATCGTATGATCCCACCAGAGTGCTTTCCTAAATAAGACCTTCCAACTACTCATTCTTATCTCACTAAAGTCTACCTATTGATGCCACCCAAGAAGAACTTCTAGCTTGTTGGTAGTAGGTTTCCCTTCAGCAGGAGCAATTTCGACTGTTTAAAGCCATCAGTCCACCCTGCTACTGCAGCACCGTTCAGAAGGGTCACGTCTCCAGACTGTCTTTAAGTACAGAGATGACAAAAATTAACTATAGCCTAAAAATAATCAGAGGTAGGCTAATTTTCCTCCTGCATTAATAGCTCAGGCAGTTTACGCAGACGGCATCAGTGACTCCAGTTCTCTGTTTGATTAATGTGGGACATTGGAAGTGCTTAAGAAAGGGCAGCTGGCTGGCCCTAATGCATCAGGAAGGAAAATCGCCACAGTGGAGAGATTCATTAGGATGAAGTTGTAACATCTTTTGGGGGGTTTTAAAAGCATTTAACAGGCTTGGGACAAGATAAGGAAGTTCCAGTTTCTGCTGTTAGTCCACGACTAGAATTACACTGCAGGCCAGGGGAAGGTTTCATGCATAGAATCCCACCATAGTTTGGGTTTTGGCACTGCTGAGAAGGGTCTTCTCCATTCATTGCTGCAGAAGTGTTGGGAAAAGTAGGGAGACTAGTTTCTAATCGGGAGCGTGTGCACTGCTTCCACCTATACATTCCATATTTTCCAAGCACAGAAGCTGTGACGGAATATTTTTTCATTTGTTTAAAAAAAGAAAGTTAGGAAAGAAACTTAGTCTTTAAATTTTCTAAACACCTTTGTTATTGTCTCTAAAGCAGAAATAAATATAGGTAGTCCTCAACTGACGACCATTCATTTAACAATGGTTCGAAGTGACAATGGCTTTGTGTGCTCCGTGACTCTTACTAGCACTTATGACCATCGCACCACCTCTGTGCTCATGTTTGCAATTTGGGTGCTTGGCAACCAGCTTACATTTATGACCGGTTGCAGCATCCTGCAATCCCATGATCAGAATCTACAAACTTTTCTGCCAGTTTTCAGCAAAACATCCATTGGGGAAGCTGGGTTTGCTTAACAACTTTGTGATTTGTTCAACAACCACATGATTCGCTTAACAGCCACTGTTAATATTATTGTAAAATCGTATCCGGTCATGTGATGCACCAATTTAAGAAGAAAATTCTACTTCCAATTGTGGTCATAAGTCAAGGACTACCTGTATGCATGCAGGGGCCAGAACTGGTGCTTTCAGCCTCAACAGCTGAGATATGTGTACATGATTTCCTATCACATTTGAGTGAAAAAGCAAATTAAAATGGCATGAAATGCTTTGCTTTGGGTAGAGGTGGTCTTTCTTTCCCCTTTGCAGTTGGAAGGGCTGAATTTTTATTTTCTTTTAAAAATACTTTTGGCCACCAAAGGCTTCAGAGCCATAGACTTGGAAGAGATTCCACCAGGGTGCACAAAGTGGAAGGTTTTGCTTGTTCTTCCCCCGCATGTTTTTGCTTATTTGTGCGCTTATCTCTTCCTTTATTTTATTTTAAGTAAAAAATTGTTCTGCCTGCCAATCTTCTCATCAGGGACACAGAAGTGTTTTCGTTTTAGAGGTGGCCAGAAGACCCAAGATCTCAGAAACCCCTCAGCATGGTCCTCGGAGCAACTCCGGTAATTGCCCTTGAACTGCAATTTTTAACATAACACTTGGGGAAATTATTATCTACATGTTTAATTTAAATCAAATTTACTTTTTTGTCCTGACTGGCTCCCCCTACTTTGTTTTTGAGTGTGACTCCTGGTATGTCACATACAATGGGGATCTAAGGCCTGTAGCCATAAAAATAGTGGTGCAAACTGAATTATTATGGACTCCAGCTTTGGCTTTGGCTTTACTTCTTCTCCTCCATTTCCATATTTAAACAGACTTTCTATTTTCTTTCTGTGTTACCCCCCCTAACTTCTTATGCTGTCTTTCATTCACTGGTTGCGGCCATAAGGAAATCCTGTGTTGACAGGTTGCGTAGCTCTTAGGCTGTTGTGAAGACCACAAGAGATCTGATGCTATCACATTTCTCTCCTCCACCCACATCATCTGCTCCCCCACCACAAGACCGAAACAAGGAAAACCTTTGTAAGCAAACAGGAATGTGATGAAAACAGTTTGTCTCCAGAGCAGCCAGCCATTGTCATTTTTACAAATGAAATCACTTTGGAAATTTAGGGAATTAATATCATAATGAAGATGGGAGTGCCCATTAGTGTAGTCTAATGGTGCTCTGGAGATACATGATGAATGTCCAGTGGCTGCAAGGCCTTATTTGCAGAGAGTCACCTCTGTGGTTGCCATTATGAGGGGGAATGGCTGAAGCAGGAGATCACAACCATTGCAAATTATGATCTGTTTGACTGATTCCCAGGGCTTGGGATAAAGCCACAGAAAAGCAGACTTTGAAGGCATCCATTCATCCAGCAATTTCAACCTGACTTTCAGGGAGTAGCTGAAATTTAATTTCCTCCAAAATCCACTACTTATTTAAGGGATTGTATAAAATGTTATCTGGATATATAGGGACTGTGCATATGCATTAAAAACATATCATTAAACCTGAAAAACATTGAGATGCTGCTTTCTGGGACCAATGACTCCTTCTCCTCGACCTTCACTTTCTGATGATCACAGAAAACTGCACAACAAGACAGTTGCACAAAAAATTGGCAATGAGGCAATTAAAAAAGCTTCTTTGCCTATTTAAAGATGCACCTACCAATTGGCAAAATGTTGAATGCCATTCCAGGAAGGAAATGCATCTTCCAGGAATTCTTGTAATGTGCAGTTGAATCATCATTTCTAGCAGTGTAGCATCTTTCCCAGAAGAACAGTTTTCCACAGGCAATGATTCTAGTTAAGACAAAAATGTGGCTATGAAGAGAGGAGAGAGAGAGATCATCATTTCTGCTGGTTTGCAGATAGCTAAACCCTTGCACTGATCAACAATTAGGAGAAATGAGGGGACATTTTTCCAAGGTGCATGAAAAAAAGTCTTTGCTTCTCCTTGCATTTCCCAGTGGCATCATGTCAGGGTGCATTGTTTTTGTTGTTTTAAAATGAACTCTCTTCACATTCATTATTTGCTGGCAGAATTGCCAAATTCTCATTTATGACAATGATTAGACAGTCTGTCTAAATGTTTTCAGTCTTAACAACCTTCCTTCCTGGCCTGTGTTTAGACCTTGAAGCTATTGAAAGTAGTCCTAATATTGCTTCTAATTCTTTTTAAATTTAAACTTGAAATCCTTTCATAATTGACATTTTTCTAAAAATAACAATAAAAGGAGCTTTTTAATATTCAGGCAGAGAGAGAGGATCCAGAGTAGGTCTTGAGTCACAGGAAGCATTAGCAAGCAACTTTGAGGATAGCTTCTGTTCAGCCCTTGGCAAACCGAATTAAATTTATTTACTTAAAATATGTATATAGTGCCCACTTTATAACAAATAAGCTGGCTGCTCAGTTAACTGGCCCTGCTTTTCTTCTGTCTCTCATCTTGTTTGTTTCTTAATCTCTTATTTTTTACTTATTTATTATGTGATTTATATTTTTATGGCCATTTTAGTGTGAGCCGCCCGGAGTTGCTCTTTGCAACTTGGGCAGCAAATACATTCAATAAATAAATAAATAAAACTCTGGCTGACTCCCAATCAAAAATTAAAACATAAAAGCCATATTAAAACTATAAAGCCAGTTTATAGTTTAGACAGTTATATATGTCTAATGGTTAAGGCATTAGGCTGGAGATCAGGCGACAGTAAGTTCTAGTCCACGTTAGGCATGAAAGCCAGCTGGGAGACCTTGGGCCAGTCACTTTCTCTCAGCCCACCTCAACTCATAAGGTTATGGTTGTGGGGAAAATAGGAGGAGGAACAGGTATATTCACTGCTTTGAGTCATTTATAAAAGTAATAAAGGGATAACACATCTTAACAAATAAAAACCAAACACATTAAAAACAAAAACTAAGGTTCCAAGGCAAGCTTCTGATATGCAGTCACCAAATCCCATTCCAATACTTGGGGGGAAAGCCAGATCTTCTGTGCTTTATAGAAAACCACATTGCAAGGTCCCAGGACTTGACTTCTCCTCTCCTACAACACCTATTGGAACTGGCCATGGAGGAAGAAGGAGAACTACCATAACACAGTGCCCCCCGCTCCCACCTCCAAAAGGCAGTCCAGAAGGATACCCACAGTCGATGGTATTGAAAGCGCTCAGAGGTTCAGGAGAGCCAGAATGGTTGCACCACCTCCATCTTGAGCCCTTCAAATAGTATTAGCGTTAGTACCCAGATAGTCTGGTTGAGTGGCTGTAAGAAACAAGAACAGCATATGCAACCCCTTCCTGAATATCAAGGATGAACAAACTTTGGGCCAAGAATTAATATAATGTAGGGAGACCTGAAGATCACAAGGTGGGTAGAGCTATGTCATATATACAATTGAAGCACTGTTCGGGGCAGGTTTGGTGAAAACATTAACAGTGATATGCCTTTTTTGGATTCATGCTGCAGTTTTGATGTCTTTCCTGCTTCAAATTGGTAGAAATTGGTAATGCCACTTTTTGGCCTTCATGATCAGATGAGACCACAAAGGGCAACAAAAAGATAGCTTGGGCCATGCCTACATTTTCTGCATTTAAATAGTTAGCCTTGGCTAAGAAACTCACTCAAGGTAATGGTAAGACGTCTCCCCTGAGTTTGATTGCAGGGTTGTTGACATTTGGAAATACAGCTAGATCAGCCTGGGAGAAATCAAGAGATGGGACTCTGGTTGCAATGCAGTTTTAAGCCTTCCAGACTGTCTGCAAGCAAAGCAGCGTGTATTGCTCAGAAGAAATACATCTTTATTATCTCTGCACAGAGCTGTTTTCATGCCCCCAATGTAAGATTTAGGTGAACCATTTCCTCAGTAACACTCTTAGTGCTGTTGCCTGATTGCTAGCTTGATTAATTACGTTGGCTTTCATTGTTTCAATCAGTGTGCATTTACACATGAATGGAAATTACTGTTATAAAGAAAACAAGCATATTAAATTTTAGATGATAGGACTCTGTTAGCGCAGGCCCTGCAACTTTCTATGGAAAAGGGAAAATGACATATTCTTCACCAAATCCAGGCATTATACATATTCATAAACATTTGCAAGTTGCTTCTGTTTAATTGTAATGCAGTCCTATGACTATACAAATATCCCAGGGAACTCAGTGGGATTTTTTCCTAGGTAACAATACAACTGGATCTTGCAGCATAGTTTTCCGTGTACTGATGCACTTGTGTCAGAAGCACCTTTCAAGGGTTGAGAGGACTAGCCAGTAACATCATCAGTGGGGGAAGCCTAACTGGGGGCTACTTTCATGTCCCTGCTCTTGTTCCCACTGAAGTGGTACCTTTTCAGCTACTTTCATTTGCGTGCTTTTGAACTGCTAGGTTGGTGGGAGCTGGGACAAATAACAGGAGCTCACATAGTGCCTGGGTCTCGAACCTGGGCTTGCCGATCATCAAACTGAGCGTTCTATCCACTGAGCCACCATGCTCCTTCCATATACTTACTCAGAGGTGAATCATACCACGTTGAGCCTCCTAGTAAGGATTATCTTTAAAGAGCACAAAAGATATTAATGGTATTGGAAAATGGTGCTGTCTGCCAGAACATACTGGTGGCAATCAATTAAATCCAACATTCTCCATTCTTGCACTATTTTCAAATAAAGTTAGAAGAGGAATTCCAGTTTGGTGAAGTGGTGAAGGTACTGAGTTGGAAAGCAGAAGATGATGAGTTCCAGCCTCCCTTAGGCAGGAAATCCCAGCTGGGTGATTTTGGGTCCAATCTCACAGGGTTGCTGTTGTGGAAAAAATATCCTACATGGACAGGGGTATTAGATATGTTTATCACTTTGAGTTAAAAAAAGTTTTAAATACTATTAGTAATAACAGTATTTAAAACTTAGGTTTATGAAAAAAAGTCGCATTTTTTAAGTATGTACAGTATGTTGTATGTTCAAGGAGAATTTTTACTGTGATAAATGTTGTACCGTATAGGAACAGAAGTACCTGAGCAGGGGTCACAGTAAGCAAGACAGCAGAGGGAATGTTGCAGTCCGAGCCCACCCTTTTGTATGGGTTTTGATGTCACTCAAAAGTTCTGTAAAGGGGTGGGACTCGCATCAGTATGCGGTTGATACTCAGATTTACATCTCCTTCCCGGGTGACCCAAGTGATGCTGTCCTGGCCCTCAAACTCCATGGAAAGAATGGAACCTCTTCCACTTCTCTAACTTGAAGGGCAAAAGTCCGAAGCCCTCTTGTCTGGGGAAGATGGGAACTGTAATCCAACACACCTGGAGGATGCTAAATTGAGAAAAGTAGGAAAGCAATTGAGCAAACCTTTCAGACAATGTGACATTCGTAGAGAGGGAGGAATCAGGGCTATAATGAATCCAGTACAGGACGACAAGATGTTTTGAGGCTCTCCTGTTATTTGGCCACTCAGACATGGTCCTCGAACCGTTGCCGATACCCTGCAGTAATAAAGACATTCAGCTCCAGCGAAGGCAAATCAAAGCGATGCTGCCTGCCAGCATTCAGGCCCTCTAAACTATACATGCGATATCGGACAGAGAGGGGCTAATGAAAACAATCACATTAAACATAGCTCGACAGTGTTCGGCACTCAATAAGTGAGCAGCAGGCTTACAGAAAACAGGAGGTAGCAGTTTGCAAGGAGCAGCGTTTTAATGTGATTGGACTATAACAGACAATCTATTTACAGCATGCTCTGGGGAGCTGATAAACAAATGTTGAGTAATTTCAGCCAGCAGTAATTACCCTTGCAGCTGACAAGGATAGCACGATACTTTCTCCTTCACCTTCAGCCCAGTCCAGAAGGCACTGTACACAATGGCATTTCTAATTATTTCTGCATTTCTTTTGATGGCCAAAGACCAGTCTGTGCTATTAGAGAACATATTAGAAGCTTTAACGTAGTAATAAAAGCAACAACAATCCACCAGAATTGGGACATTGAAAAGTCACCCGTTACGACAGCGGATCAGATTATTTCTCCTGAGGAATACTCTTGTCAGATCACGGTTTGCCTGCTTAACTAGTTTCCCTCACTAAGAAAGAGTCTTCTTTTCCACTCGAGCCACAGCAGCCTTCCAAACCTCAGGAAGCTCACCTGTATAAGCCAGACTTGCAGGCCACGGATTCATTACACATCTTGGCTGTGAACTCAGCATTGCTCAGGTTGATTTTCTGGCTCAGAAGCTTGCTAGGAGCCACAAGGTTGTTCGGTTAACCTGACGAGAGAAGTTTGCAAAGCACGGAAAGGTGTGGACGTGATGGAATTCCTCACCACCCTTTTGCACAAAAGTAACTAGGAATTCTCAGCAGCAGCAGAACAAACTAAGTGGTATTTAATGACTTATCTATCCCACCTGTATGTATGAACAAGGTGGCAAACATGCATAATACACCTTCCTCCTCCTATTCTTCCCCACAACAAGCACCCTGCGAGATGGGCTGACAGGGACTGGCTAGACCAAAGTCATCCTGCTGGTTTTCATGGCCACGACCTCCTGGTTTCTAACCCATTGGCTTAACTGCTAGATCAAACTGGCTCTGTACACAACCATAGCATGCAACTCAGCAGGAGACAGAAGACTCCTTACAGCCCCATTTGTGTGCCTGTTGACAGGAATTCTCTTGTATGCGACAGGGCTTAGTCCCAGCTACTGACTTAATGGAGAGTAAGCCCTAGTGAACTCTGTGAGATTTACATCCTAATAAACCCAGATATTTCAATGTGAATATCAGCCTAATCATTACACGAAGACAAATAATTGTCTGTTTGCTGTTGTACACATTTTACATATAAGAACAGTGGAGGGGCATAGTTGTATAATCTCTATGGCAGCAAATGAGCTTTCCTTGAATAAACACTTGAGATTTTCAGGCCTACGTATAAGGTCCCGGTCCTATCAATCTTGACCTTGAAATCCATCACAAACTTAGATCCTGACTATCTAAGGGACCAGCTGTTTCTTTGAAACTTATCCAGACATTAAGATGCCTGGAGATGCCACAAGCCAGAGGCTCACATACTTGGCATGTAGGAGGCATTGTCCAGGCTATGTTGGAAGACTTATGTTTTGTGCCATTACTTGGCACTTAGAAAGCTCATAAAGATGTATCTCTTTTACCAAGCTCTTGATATTTAAATGATTGTAGCATTTATTTTATGTCTTTTTAATTGTTTTGCATTTTTTTCAGATTTGTTAATCACTTTGATGGTTCATTTGAATAGAAAGAAGATATAAATCAAACAAATAAAAATAAAAATGAGAGAAGGCAGTTTCTGGATCATCGGAGGATTTATCATGTGGTGCCATCAACACGCTGACACTCAGCTCCCTTTCTCCATGTATAATGAAGGCTGGAAGGAGCAACTGGGCTTTGTAATTTGTGGAATTCCAAACAGTAAACTAAATATATTCCTCAATATGATTGAGGTCCTGAGCAAATGTGATTCATAGGCTTGGAAACTAGATAACCTGCTCTAGAAAAACAAGCACTCTCCTTGAACAAACAGATGCATTGTCTGGGAATATTCTTGGATCTAGTGTAGTTCCTGGAGGCAAATTAAGATTGCCTTAATGGCTTGGAGTGCCCTTCATCAGCTTTGGCTGATCCATCTTTTCAGGTAATTTCTAATTAACTATTATTTGGTTAGAGTAGCTTGATGAACTTCCAATTGGACTCCTGCAAGACATTATACATTGATGTCAACCTTGAAGTTGTACCTAGGGTAAAATGTGGCTGCAATGCATTTGGAAAAATCTCTTCCGGATCCTGGAATCAATGGGTGAGGTCTTGGAAGTAGTGATACACCTCAGGATGACAAATTCATTGCCTTCATCCCTCAGTGAAGACAACTGTCTAATGGATAATATGCCCCACCAGAGGTAACTGCAATCATTCCTCACATTCCTTGATTTGAATTCAGGTCTCCATAACCCTATCCCAAATTTTGCAGACAACATGAGATTGAGTTAGGTGTCAGTCCAGTATGCCTTTTCCTATCCTGAAGAATGAACCCCCCCAATTCAACGCATACTATAAAGACAGACTTAGAGAACATGAAAGTGTCTCCTAGACATCCATCAGACAATAATGAAATGGGTCTTTTCAGGCATCTCTACTACAAATTAAGGATTACAGATCATTTACTGAACTAAAGAACAATAGAAATTTTGTTTGCACTGTTGTCTGTACTCAGAGATGTGCCAAACTGCTCCAAAGTAATTGGGAAAGTCAGTGAACTGTGAGGTGCACTGATTCACAACATCATGGACAGTTTGGCATTCACTGAGCTTTCATCCGCCTCAATAAACTCCATTCAGATTTTTGCTATAGGAACTGACAGCAGATATCTAATCCTCAAAAGTGTATTATTTACGTTTTTTGATATGTTACATCGCGTTACATTCTGTCACACTGCATCTTGTCAATGACTGATATAATATTGCATAACATGAAGTGACATGATGTCAAATATTAGAACTATAGAAATACTGTAACTTGGAACTATAGGTGCTTCTCAATGTTTTCTAAAGGGTTGAGTAACTCTAAAGACTCACCAGATTTTTTCTGTTGTCCTTTAATTACAGGAAAGCAATATAGCAACACACAGTCTCACCCCCATACCACACAAACACACAGATGCACAGAGATCTCATTTCTCATCTGATTTCCATTATAGAAAAACTCATTTCTAAAGTTCCATTACTTTTTAAAAAAACATTTCAGAAAGGTTTAGAAGGGTAGAAAGAACTACCAAATGTGTGACCGCACAAAAATACACTGATGATTGCAAATTAGTTAGTCACGAAGGAAGCTATGGAAAACTGTTGCAAACTTTAACAATATGTTAGAGCTGTTGATTGCTCTCACCATGGCTATCCACTCATTTCTAAGATAACAGTTGGCAGAGCAAGAGAACATTAATTTGTCCTTGTTCTTAAGACTGGCAGGTGTCACTTTGCTCCAGGTGATGTGAATGACAGATATTTTGTAGTTGATGAAATAAGAATGCAGCCATTCAAGAGCACCTCTGGGATTTCACTGGTCATTTGTGGCCAGCGCAAGGGCAGAGCACATTGCTTTGCTAACCATGAATTGCCTGCTGTTGCTACTACCACTGGAATCAGCTGCAGTGTTGTATTTCTCTCTTTTTCCATTATTACAAAACTGCTGGGGATATTTGATGGTAGTGCATAAGATTGATTTGGGATCACTACTGTCATTCTGCTAACTTATTATAATTGCTTTCCTTAAGTTTTATAATTTGATGAAAAATTACTTAATCCAAGAGGAAATGTTCAATGTTTCAATAAATCTGATCACAACTTTCTATTCAAACTCTATTCAGAGAGATAATGTCAATAACAGAGAGAAATGGCATAGGTATATACATGGTATATGTGTGTCTGTATGATAAAACCAGAAGTTAATATTGTTTTTACACAGAAAATATTTAATATTCCACAAAAATGTGATATAAAAATACTGCAAAGTGCATGAATTATCTGTGTTGTAAGTTTGTATTCCATCCTTTACTCCTCTTGTTCCCTTTGTGTTGGGAAAAGTGGCTAACTTATCTGTGTTAAGAAAATTAATATTTTTAATAATAACATAATTTAAAAAGAAGGAAATAGCGCAATTGGAAAGGCGTAGAAATACATTAATCCTTGTCTTTTTGTAAACTAATTTAGAGCAAAGGTTGCTACAGACCAAGAAAATGTAGGATAAGAAGTGGAATAGAAGACAGAGAGACATATTAATTGATGTGTGTGTATGTGTGTGTACATGTTAAACCTGTTGTTAAAACATAATTAAAATAAATCTCAAACAAAAGAAATTGATCTTCAACACATACATGGTTCTGTTTTTCTTCCTTTAAAAAAAATTACTAATGGTAAAATTCCATTGGAATGTTCAGAATGCATTTAATTTATATGTATAAAAACATTCTGGTTTCTTGAATAATCTTTTAGATGAAAACTGGGAGAGAGAGAACAAAAGTATTTCATATAATCTAAAATCAGAAAAGAATACATTTTTAAAGAGATATCTCTTTTGGGAGATATCTATTTATATTTTTGTTAAACTTTTTGTAGCATCTGTATTTCTTAGGCAATGATCACCATCATGTTAGTAATCATAGAAATGATATGGAAAGAATTTTGAATGCTTAAAAAAATCCATGGAGTAATAGAATAACTTAAAACATACAGTCTAATGGGATGATCTGTCTAATGTTCCCAAGGATTACATTTCCTCTTAAAATGAATGAGACTTAAAAGTACAGTGGTGCCTTACAGGACGAGTAACTCACAAGGCGAGAAACCCGCAGGACGAGCAAAAACTTTAATCAGAAAAT
>JANHZU010009723.1:234194-245426 GCA_032468055.1 Acrochordus granulatus | reverse complement strand
GAACTTTTGATATTGACCAAATACTTATTTTCCACCATAATTTGCAAATAGATTCTTTCCGAATCAGACAATGTGATCGTCTGGATTTGTTTTCACATTTTGTCTCCCATAGTTGAGGTGTACCTATGATGACAATTACAGGCCTCTCTAATATTTTTAAGTGGGAGAACTTGCACAATTGGTGGCTGACTAAATACTTTTTTGCTCCACTGTATATTATTGCCTCAACTTCCAAATTTTTCTTTAATTTATTTATGAAAATATATAAACTGCTTCTAGATCTCAGTCTATTTTTCTTAAACTAACTCCTTTGTCTGTTTGTTTTTCCTTTCTTAGGGCTGCCATACCTGGGCTGTGAAAATTCAGATGAGCATTTGAAAGGAGCAAACGCTAGCTCTTTGCTGCTGTCTAGTGGTGGTCCAGGTTTAGTAGGCAAATGCATCTTTGCCATAAGGTATTGCTACCTCCTCCTATTCACTGGTTAGAATCTGATTTTACTGAAAATAAAATAACATTTCTAGCTTTACTCAGAAGTGTATATACATTCAAGAACCCTTCTACTTCTTAGTCAAGTTTATTTATTTATTTTTTAAAGTGATTGGCTGCCCCGCTCCAATGTTTTACTGCTACTACAATTTCAACTCTTCCTCCCTCCCCAAACTGTATTTCTCCTAATAAAAATTATATGTACTGTATAATTATTTATATAATACTGTATAAATCTGCAGGATCAGCATAACTCTTTTCCAACTTCCTTCCCTTGTAATGTGTACAACTTTTTTAAAGGTGAAGTAAGAAAAAAATAATAATGTCCCTTTCTCCCTATTCTTGCAGGGTTGGGATAGAAATACTTCTACCCAATCACAGCTATATCAAGAAGCAGCAAAAAGTTTTACTTAAGAGTTAACTGTTCTTTGATTGTCTAAAACATTAAAAAGCAGTCATATATTTTTTTATAAAATGGACAGTGGAATGATTGCAGATTTTGGTTAACAGACAGTCATCATTTAGCAACCACAACAGAGATCAGCAACTCATTCATTAAGCGAAGCAGTTGCTAAGCAAAATCATGACTGTGCTTACAATCTTACTTCAGCTTTCCTTTGCTTTACAAATACGCAAAGGAAATCAAGGACTGGTTGCAAAGTTTTTTTATCACAGTTGTAACAATGAAAGGTAGCTATAAGAGGTACTTGCTAAATGAGGACTATCCATATATTTCACATTTATTTATATCCGCCTTTATTATTTTTATAATAACTCAACTTAGCCAAGGCTATTGTATCTGGCTGCTGTAATTCAGATAATCAGTACTGTAGATGGCAGCAATAAATGGGGGGGATGTTAAAAAAAGACAGCTGAGCGTTGATGTTCCCATGTTGTACAGAGCCTGAAAGAACAGAAGACTGCAGAAAAAGCTGCACCTACATAAAGCCCAATCTAAGAAGGAGTTGAAAGCTTCTAAGAAATTACTACAGTGCCATTCTTGGGGAAACAGAACATTAAATTCAAGTTTTCTTACTTGAGGTACAAATGATCAGGTCCAAATTGTCATATTTTGGATATATTATGTGAAGACATAGCTGTCTAGAGACGTCGATAATGTTGGGAAATGTGCAAGGAAAGAGAAGATCATCAGCAAAGTGGATGGATTTAATTGCAATTGGTGATTAGTGCACTGCTGGAAGATCTGAAAGACCAGGTTAGAGACAGAATATCCTGGAGAAAACCTTTCTATGTGGTTGCTAAGAGTTGACAATGGCTTCGATAGTACATAATTAATCAATCAACCACTGTCTATTAAAAATCAATCAGCATATGCTATTCTGGCAATAACAACAGCACTCATCAATAGTCATGGAAGCATTTTCAAGAAATCATTTTTAATTTTAGTCTGTCACCTAAGCTAGTCAGACTTATTATCAAATTAGTTACATGCTTTTCTATCATTTTTCTGATTTATTTTCACCAGTGCTCTTACCAGTATCAAGGCAGAGTGAGAAGATGATGAGTAATAATGGTTTTATGCATAAAACTAATGGTGTTAGTCTTGCTTTTTGGAAAACCAAAGCTGACATAATGCTAAACCTAATGTTTAAATGACAGTGGCTTGTTAATACATAGTGTCAATCCAAAAACAAATTCAGCACAACTTAGCATTTGAGAATCTGGCTAATGGCAAGCATGGATTACACTAAGTCAGGATTCCTAAGCAAGTTTCACATTTTCACCTGTGATTTATAACAAAAACAAATATTGGTTTCTTTCTTGGGATGGCCATACCCCAAGCCAATATTTAACTAAGCACATTAATGTTCCTGTATATGCAATACTAAAGAGTGCACAGTGGCACAAGTGGTTAAGACGTTGGGCTTGTTGGCCGGGAGGTTGGCATTCCAAGTTTGAGACCCAAGCGCCACCACATAACGGGGTGAGCTCCTGTTACTTGTCCCAGTTGCTGCCAACCTAGTAGTTCGAAAGCATTTAAAAATGCAAGGAGATAAATAGGTACTGCCTAATTTATGTGGGAAAGATAAGTCTTCCCTAAGCCTCGGCGTATAGACATGCCGGCCACATGACCATGGAAGTGTCTTCAGTCAAACGGTGGATCCCTTGGCTGTGAATCAAAGATAATCAGGGTCAGCCACGACTGGCAGGGGAAACCTTTACCTTTATTATGCATGCAACACTAGTTATTGTTTCCTAAACTAGGCAGAGCTAGTCCATTCCAACTATTTCTTCAAGCAGTCTTATTTCTCTCACTTAAATGACAGCAGGAAGATGAGGGATTTATGCAAGTTGTGGAATGCAAGGCAAGTAGGTCAAAGAAAAAAAAATCCTCAGTTCCTTTCTCTCTTCTGTTGCAGTTAACGTCCTGCCCTTCCTGAAATGTTGACAGGCATGCAATTTACGTGTCAGCTATTTTGACTAGACATCAGATGTAATGCTGAATCACTGCGACGAGGATTAAATGTTTTCTCAAATAAAGTCAGCCAGTGCAAATGCATTATTATGGGGGGTTGTGATTGAAACAGCTTTAGGAGTTTGTCCTACTTTCACTCTAAAACAAGTTCTTGGTATCATTATGGGTTCCAGCCTCAAATGCTGACCTCTCTTAAGCCCTTTGAGTCCTTCTGTGTTTGAAATGCATCTTCTCTGAGTTTTGATGATGGAGTTGCACACTGAGCTACATCCTTCAGGGCTTAGCACAGATATAGAGAATGCATTTATTGTGAATAAACTGCATTTATTCACAAAAGAGTCATATTGTATCCTGAATACTGTAAAGGGTATGTTGAAATAAGTTTGAAACTATTGGTGTACATTGAAATATATTTTCCAATGGCTAGCAATGGATTTCCCATTTTCTCTATGATATTTTTGGAATTATTTGTACATCCTGATATTGTATATCATAAAACTGCAATCCTAGGCTTGCATACATAAGTTTTTATCCCTGCTAATTTCTAAGAAAACCTCCAGAGGGATAATGCTACAGGGCTGCAATCTGATCCATATTTATTTGGGACTAAAGTCCATTGAAAAGACTAACTTTCAAATAAATGTCCATAGAAAGATACATACAGTCATTAGAATTAGTACAGATTAGTATGGAAAATAAGAGACTTGCTATTTAAAAGTAGCTTTCCCTGTTCTTTTTTCAGGAATACTAATTACTTAGTGACCCCATTTTTGTTGCCATACTTACATAACGATAAAGGCTATTGAACTAAAGTTTTAGGATATATGCTCAGTATTACACATTTCTTTTGGCAATATTATCATTCTTGCTTTATAAGAGATGGAGAACTCTTTATACAGCAACATGATTATCATGTACAAAGATTGTTCCTGATCATTAACAAATAAGACTTAAATATACAGGTAGTCCTCCACCTTAAATGCAGTTGTGTTGCCGAGCACCCAAAGTGAGGTCATGTGTTGTGGGGGGAACTGTTGTAAATGTGCAATTGGGTCATTAACTGCCTTTTTCCAGGTAGGTTGTAATTTTGAACGGTCATTAAGCAACCAGCTATAAGTTGAGGCCTACCTGCATTTAAAAATCTATGGGTTGATACGAACATGAGTTTATTAAATTTTACTTATACAATCTCAGCACATGACTCCAGGCATCTAATAACAATTTTAAACAAGAATAATCACACAAATAAATAAAATAACCAAAACTACCAGTTCAATGCTATCCAAGGACTGATTCAGAACCCAGAAAATATACAAACCATCATATAAACCAAGTTTACTGCGTACCCTGTCCTTCGGCTTGGATGAACAGCCAGGTCTCTAAGATTTTACCAAAGGCAAAAAGGGTTGGGTCCATCTAGGGCGGGCACCATGATAGAGAAGGCATTCCTCTTGGGCTGTCTTAGATAACTCTGTGTCTTAAAAGAGCCTAAGCATGCCCACCCTGTGGGATCTGCTGGGACAGGCAGAAACAATTGAGAGCAACAGTTCCGTTAGCAACCACATCCTGGGCCATGAAGAGCTTTTGGGTGATAACCAGCACCATAGGTTGTATCTGGAAGCCCACTGGAAGATAGTGCAGCTCACGAAACAGTGGCTTCATGTGGACATAACATAGTATGTCCAAAACTGCCGATGCTGCTTCAATAATATGCAGTCATTTGCAGAATCAGTGTTTTAATTTTAAGTAAACAATTTTCCCACCGAGAAGAAAAGTCTGCAGGTTTGGTCAATGCAAATATAATTGTATTGTATCATTTTACTGAATATAATTTTGTGCTTCAGCACCTATGCCTCCAGAATGTCTGTACTTCAGAATATTTTATGCACAGCCAGCAATTATTTTGTAGCTTTTCGCACCATCAGAATTTTGACTGACAATGTACCATTCCAAACAGAGTCCTGTTTAGACATCAGCATGAAATGTGCTAAATAGTCATCACATCTTTGTAGAAGGGCTTGTCACAACATAAATCAAATGTGCTATAGCTTCTTATTCTTGTCTAGTGAAGATGAATGACACATCTGCAGTGAAGCTATTATATCTTTTATGAATTAAAGATCTCTTGTAACTAGGAAACCATTGTAAAAAGGTTATTTATCTGAAACTTCAGTTCTTCGGGTAATCTACCTCCATAGAGACTCATTTCAAAACCTTTAAGAATTAGGGCAGATTTTTAGTCAAGAAGCACCTACTTCTAAAATGCTTTCTCTTTTTCCTTTCCATTTCCTATTCCAGAACTGTTGCAATCAACCTACCAAGGGAGACATCTGAAGAGAAGATGTGTGGATTGTATGAACACAAATAGGACCATTCAAAGAACCAATTACAAGTCTAGGTGGTCTTTGAACATCACCCATACCATTACCTGCCTTCTGAAAATAGGCAAATGCTCATCAAATATAGTAGTCCTCAAGTTACAACTGTAATTGAGCCTCACAATTACAGTTGCAAATCATGACAATCATAAAGCAGATCACCACGTGACTGGACCAGATTTTACCACCTCTTTTGCAGCAGTTGTTAAGTAAACACTGTGGTCATTAAGCAAACAATGCACTCATTAAGCAAACACTGAGGTTGTTAAGTGAACACCATGAACTTTAAGTGAACCCATGGGATGCTTTTTGCCAGAAACTGGAAGTTTGAAATGTTGGTTTCCAGCAAAACTGTCTTAAATTATGGTCATGTGATCACAGGGCACTGCAAATGGTGGCATAAAAGCAGGCTGGTTGCAGAGTTCCAAAAACGCAGTCACGTGACCATGGGGAGTGCCACTGAAATGTCAAAACTGCATTATAAGTAGCTTTTAGGAGGTCTGTCATAACTTAAAATGGTCACTAAGTGACCAATCCTAAATCAAGAACTAGCTGTAACATTTAGCTAAATGAAACATTATCTTGGTCTTCAACACTGACATGGTAATGCTGAACTATCCTGGATAGATGAGACTAGATGGTTACTCCTCAAATACATCTAGGAGCTGGAAGCCCTGATAAAAAGCTGTTGAGGAGGAACTTGATTGAGTAGACTACTGAGATCCCATTCTACATTGATATTAGAAGTTTCTAGAAATCATAGGAAATGGAAATTATTTCAGTTATTTATTTTATAAATTAGTGAGGGAGTGGTTTTCTTTTTTTAATCCAAATAATTTATTTTAAAAAGTCACTGAGATTGGCAAAATAGTCAGGCAATGTCATGAGAGTTTAGCATTTTCTCAAAAGATATTGTAAGAGTTGATAAAAAGGTAAAAAAATAATTGCTTAACTCAGATAAAATGCAGTGGGTTATATGATAATCCGGCAATATTTTAAACTTAATCAACTAGGAGGAACATGGTCCAGAATACAGATGGCAGAGCTCACAATAACAAGGTCCCTGTTCACTTTCTTAGGATTGACCAGTTCAAAGTTTTGTCAGATAACCAAGCGCAAACTTGCTTTAGTCACTCACAGGATCATCTGATTTGGAGCAAAGCTGAATGACTTTATCTGATAGATGCCTAGAATAGTCTTCACAACAGGTAGCAAAAGTTCACTTGGCCTCTTCTTACTCAGCAGAGATATGGTCACCCAGAAGAG
This sequence comes from Acrochordus granulatus, assembly GCA_032468055.1. Classification (NCBI taxonomy): domain Eukaryota; kingdom Metazoa; phylum Chordata; class Lepidosauria; order Squamata; family Acrochordidae; genus Acrochordus; species Acrochordus granulatus. The sequence continues at coordinate 238,859 of JANHZU010009723.1, read as the reverse complement.
GGCTACTGGTAGCTATCTTACTGCCGTGAGATAAGTCCCAATAAAGGCTCTTACCTATACTCAGTTTATTTTGTTCTACATTTCCTCCTTCAGTGCTCTATGCAACTCTTGCTTTGTTTCATCTTCTGAAACTCTTCTGTAACAGACTCTGCAGGATCCATGATCAGAGAAAAACCATACAGCCATTATCTTGTCCAAGGCATGCTCATTACGAGCCTCAACTAAGGCCTTGGCCAAATTGTGCACCAGAGCCTTGGGAATCACCCAAAGCTCCATGTAATGGGTTTGAAGAGTAACCTTGAGGAACAGGAGCAACCAAATCAATGATCAAGCAAAATAAATTTGACTCCAAGGTAGAAATGTAATTTGAGAAAGTTTCTCAGAATTTACTTTCTCTAGTTCAGTTGAAGATAAAGGGAGGGTGGTATGAGAGATATTTTCAAACTGCAATATTAATGTCAGTCCTTCAAGGTGGACCAGACTAGGTAACCAAAGTTATGAATGCTACTACTACTTTTATTATGAGGTTATAGTAACAGAATCTTGGTCTGCCTCTCAAGATACTGCAAAAGTTAAAAACGAGTATTTCAGATTCCTACCTCAGGTGAAGATTCTGTCCAGATATTGGCCCTGAATCACCCAGATACATGGGTGATTCAGGCATCTCCTCTTCTCAACACTTGACTCAACCAGCAGCTAACAATCTACAGCTAATATTTGAATCTAACAACCAGTAACTTAAATAAATTATCTAAATTTTGTACTCTGAAATGAGAGAACAAATCTTGACTTTCTTTCTGCCTACATGCTTTCAGATATTTGAAGAGCACTACAATGTCCTCCCTCATGTTCTCTACACCAGTTATATTCAGCTTCTTCAATATCTCTTCATAGGACTAACAGATAGTCCTTGACTTATGACTGTCCGTTTAAGGATGTTCAAAGTTGCAACAACCTTGGAAAAAGTGATTTATGTATATTCTCATTAATCCAGGTCATGATTTATAGCAAAATTGCAAAAAATTTGCTGAAACTTTCTCAAAAAACGGTAACTGGCCTTTTATTATTTGATGTAGCAAAAAGATGTTTCTTACCTGGATGGGGGATGAAACGTTTTCTTAGTAAATCAAATAATAAATCTCCAGTTGCCTTTTTTGAGAACAAACTTTGAGAAAGTTTTTGCAAATTTTTTGCAATTTTGCTACAGACCTTGTCAGTCAGCTTCCAACAAGCAGAGCCAGTTGGGGTAGCCATGGCATGAAGGTGATGGGCAGCAGGGAGAAAGCAGAACTCCTTAATTTGGTTTTTTTTTGCATCTGTCTTTATGCAAAGGATAAAATAATCCAACCTATCAAAAACAACATTGTGAGAGATAGAACACAATCAAAATAGACAAAAAATTGGTAAGAAAACACCTATCCACTTTGAATGAGTTCAAATCTCCTGGACCAAATGAATTATATCCCAGGGTACTGAAGGAACTGGCAGATGTAATCTCAAAACTACTGAATGCAAATTTTTGGAGTTCCTGGAGCAACTCTGGGGAACTCCCAGAGGACTGGAAAAGAGCTGATATGGCTCCAGTCTTAAAAAGGGAAGAAAAGAGGATCCAGACAACTACAGACCAATCAGCTTGACATCAATACCTGGGAAAATCCTCAAACAAGGTGATCACAATATCTGGTTTGTTAAAAATACATCATACCAAACAAATCTTATTGTCTTCTTTGATAAAATGACCAAATTAGATTACAACCAACTTCTTGGTAAGAAGTATAGACAGAACCACCTGATGAATTCACAGCTGGCTGACCAAAAACGCACAACACATAGTCCTTAATGGAACTACATCTACATGCAGTGGGGTACTTCAAAATTCTGTCTTGGGCCCAGTACTCTTCATCATCTTCATAAATGACCTAAATGAGGAGATTGAAGGGTTGCTCATCAAATTGTGGATGACACAAAACTGGGAGGAATTGCTAACATTTTGGAGGATAGACTCAAGATTCAGAAGGATCTTGACAGACTTGAACAATGGGCCATATCCAACAAGGTGCAGTTCAGTGGTGAGAAAAGCAAAGTTCTTCATTTAGGCAAGAAAAAACAAATACACTGGTAAAGGAGAGGCAATATATGGTTCAATAATAGTGCCTGTGAGAGGGATCTAGGTGTCCTGGTAGATTACCACTTAGTATGAGTCACCAATGTGCTGCAGTTGCCAAAAAAAGCCATTGCAGTCCGAGGCTGCATCAACAGAGGGGTAGCATTAAGATCATGGGAAATGATAGTACTGATCTATACTGCACTAGCAAGGCCACATTTGGAATACTGTGTCCAGTTCTGGTCACCATAATAGAAAAAAGATGCGGAGATCCTAGAAACAGTGCAAAGAAGATCAACAAAGATGATAAGGGATTTGGAGGCTAAATTATATAAAGAAAGATTAAGGGAACTAGGTATGTTTAGCCTAACAAAGAGAAGACTGAGGGGAGACATGATGGTAGCTTCCAATACTTAAAAGACTATCACAGGAAAGAAGGCATTGATTTATTCTCCATACCAATTGAGGGTAGGACAAGAAGCAGTGGATGAAAACTTATCAGAGAGAGACCAAACTTGAAAATAAGGAGGAATTTCCTGACAGTGTAAACTATTCACAGTAGAACAACTTATCTTCCAAAGTTGTGGGTCCTCCATCACTGGAAGTCTTCAAGAAAAAAATAGACAACTATTTGTCCAAGATGGTATAAGGATTCCTGTTTTGGACAGGGGGATGGACTAGATGACCTCCAAGGTCTCTTCCAGCCCTATGATTCTATGATTCTCAATACCCCTCCTTCCTACAATTCTGTTACTGTAATTTTACAATAAAGTAGAATTAGCTCATATGGTTGTGTTCCCTGTCTAGTCTAACCTGAAAGTCTGACATCAATCTTTCAAGTTTGAAAGTATATGTAACTTCTGCACCACCCTTTTACAGTCCAAGAGACTAGGGAGGGTCTCCTCTGAGTCTCTTCTCTGCTCACCTTCCTGCTGTGAGCTGCTTGACTGCGACTCTACCCAGTCTCCTAAGGACGTTCCCACATACCATTACAAGTGGCTACAAAGAACTCTAGAACAAACAAGGAGTAATTCATCCATGATAAGAAATTGATATCAGCATTCCCCCATGCCAAATCATTTCACCACTCTCTGAGAAAACCCAAATCTAATGTCTGATCTCCACTGTGAGTTAGACCCCTAACTCACATCCATGATTTCCATTGTGGCTATGAACTTTAAAGTCACCTCAGACTCTGGGCTCAAAGAAGGCAGGTTGAAGTCCCCCAGAACCTCTCAAGGACCTCAGGCAGGGCCATCGCCACACATCACAGGGAGGAAGGTAGGCAAGCAGCAAGCCCAACTGGGCCTTATGTCTCACAAAGAGCATCTCACATCTAGTTATATCTGGGGTGGCACTCCTCAAGGCCACTAGAGACTACCACACTCCTGCTCCAGAGTTGCATCTGGAAACACACAAAGCCTGAAGGGGATATTTTTTTTAAAAAAGGAATCTCTCCCCTGACCCAGCCAACCAGGTATTGATGATGCATGTCAGTCAGTCCTCTCATGTATGATCACATCATGAATAAGGTAGGTTTGTTACAAGCTAACGTGGAATTCAGTACAGGAGCCAGAATAATTTGATGAAGAAAAAATATGTCCAAAATGTCCTGGAGAAGATTTTCAGGTCAAGACAATTTCTCAGTGTGACACAAAAGTGCACAGAAGAATTTAAATGACATGCTGCTGCTGCTACTGCAGTCAAAGGGAAATTAGGGAGGAGAATGGGTAAAACAGTGGTAAAACAAATAGACCACAGAATAACAAATGTGACATAATCTTTGAACTACGTAGGTAAAATAACTTGAGTCTGGTTTAGAGATCAGGACTAGTTGAGCTGAATATAAAATTCCTTTAATTGGAAGAGTACATTCTTTAGAATGACTCTTCTGAAATATGGAACGATTAATAACATTATTTTTTATATAAGACTCAAGAACTGGATTATCGTTAGATAAAATGAGTATTCCAATTCAGGCATGACAGTGCATCATAGGGCTTTTAATCTATCAAATAATTTTCAAGCACCTTTTGCTTGTAAAAATCATCCAGAAGTTTCAGTTGACGCAAAACGTGTAAAAATCATCCAGAAGTTTCAGTTGACGCAAAACGTGATGGCTCAAATGTTCACTTGCAGCTGCAGTTGGTAATATGTAACATCTATATTCCAGTCCCTGTATTGGCTGCCTGTTCGCTTCTGGATGCAACTTAAAAGTGCTAGTGTTCATTTATAAAGTTCTTTATGACTTGGCTTTCTATGGGGTAAATAAATAAGAAACCATTTTGTGCTGAAAAATATGCTAAATCTCATCTATTGCAATTTTCTTTTAGATTCACTGACACCAGTTTTGTGTCTTGTAAAAATTAGGATTCCCAGATTTTAAGCTTTGAGAACTACATCAAGGGAGAGCACCTCTTCTAATCCTATTACATTTCTCAGTGGCCACTGATACCAACAACCATGATGTTGTTCTGGATTATATACAGTGGGGCAAAAAAGTATTTAGTCAACCACCAATTGTGCAAGTTCTCCCACTTAAAAAGATTAGAGAGGCCTGT
>JANHZU010009723.1:216617-228121 GCA_032468055.1 Acrochordus granulatus | reverse complement strand
TCATATTTTTATAGGTGGGAGACACTCTTCGTCTGGCTCCTCTGATGAGACCTGTCCAGTATGGTTGAACCTCTGGCCGAGCTCTCATCTTCTTCAGAGCACACAAGCCCCCCAACCATTGCAAGGTGATGCCTCACTGGGGGGAATATGTATAATACTGTCTCCTTATATATTTATCATAAATGTATCAAGAACACTTGTGGTGACATTAGCAGTATATTGATTGTGTGTACTTTTGTATGCAGAGGATATTGTATACAAAAATTTGCTTTTGTCCATTGTGTCAACTAAGAATCAACTATGTCATAATAAACACAAAAGCAAGTCAAACATATGAGTTACAAGAATGAGTTACATTAAAAGCTTTAAAAAGTGAAGTAAGGTAATGTATGAAGCAATGGATTAATATTATAGAAGCAAGGACAATTTGAAAACATAAAAAGATAAGGAGAAATAGAGAATAGCATTGGTAGAAACTATATACTACCAGAAGACTATTACAACCACATGACACCACCATAGCATACCAAATAACTAAAGCCTTCCAAAACATCCTAAATAAACCAAAAACCCAGGAGCCCCAGCATTAAAAATAGGAGTCATCTACAACATATAGTGTAAGGATTTTAACAGCCACTATATAGGACAAACCATCAGGAGACCAGCAAAGCGTATCCATGAACACCAATTATCAGTCAGAAAACATGATGAAAACTCCTTAATTTCACAACATAGGGACAGACTTCACCATAATTTCAACTGGGAAATTATGAACATCCTTGACCAAGTCAAATCCAAAAATGCTAGAGCTTCCTGGAAGACTGGCACTCAGACAAAACAGCCATTAATAGGCACATAGAGATAAATAGCTGCATACTATTCAAAAGAGACAATCAAAAAAGCCAAAAAGGAAATAAAAAGACCAAAACACCTTCCCACCAGCAATCGACACCCAGATAAGCAGAGATTAATACCAAAATTAATACTAGATCAACAATCAAGAAGTAAACAATACCCAAATACCAACTCAGACAATCAAATAGTAAACAACAGCCAGATTAAGGAATCACCAAGAACACTCCAACCAACAGTGACAGGGCAAGCCACTAGTACATAAAAAGAGAGCAGACCCCAATCCTTTCTAGCACAGATGATGCTACTTAGTTGAGTAATGAAACATCTGCAAGAAAACAGCCAAATTCTGAGTGCCAATATTTTAGCACTAGAATTTTACTTTTTGTTTGGAAGTCCCAGTATTTTAAAAAAACAAAAGAGATTCCATGTAACTGAATATACAACTCAACATACTGGACTACAGTATCTATCAAAAATGCAATTAAGAACTTTTAACATAGGTTGTTCTCCATCTCTCTTTAAGTAGATATACTGATTTGGATAAGACAACAGAAATTATAAAATGCAGTTAACATTAGCCTTGACTTACTTTATGTACATTTGCAAAAATGGAAAGGATACTCAGTCTTTCTATGCCCATTTATATCTTTGTCTCTTACACTTTGCAAGCAGTACTTAAAATCTGTAATTTGAAGACAGTTCTGATAACAAAACATGATATTTACTGTAATAAAATTACACTCACTAAATATATCAGAGCAGAACTTGGATCTATTTCTGTTGCCCTATTGTTACTAAGCAATATTCAGATTTGAAAAGAATTTTGCCCTACATTGAAGACCATATTGCTCAATATTATAAATTTCTAAAACATTCAGAGAGAAACAAAAACTTAGTCTCTCACTATTTAAATCTAGTACTGTTGATCAAGACAGAAATAATCTGGGGATAGGTTACAGTTGTTCATAAAAATTCCATAATAGTCTTTAATTGCAAAATTAGAGCAGAGGAATGTAAGAACTGACATGCTGAATCAGGCCAACTATTGTTTGCAACTATAGTTAGTCAAGGATCTTTCAGAAGGTAGAAAAAGACATTACCTTCAATTAATATATTTTCCCAGCAGATGGTAAATGCATCATACCATTTCTTAATTATTTCCTTCAATAAGTCTTAGTGTTTATAATGATTAATATTACATTTTTGTTGAACAATGCAACATGAGATATTTGCTCTTTAAGCATCCTCATGGTTTGGCTTCTTGGAAATATATTTCTTAATCTTATGCAATCTGCAAGAAATAGGACAGGTGGCTGCCAAATATTTTATAACAAGGAGAACAGGCTATAATATATTTCAGATTTTATTGTATTGCAGCACATGACACTATATAGGCAGCCTAATATTTTCTATCAGTATTGAATGCATTTCAAATAAAGGTTTAATTTTATTTTTTTCTCATTTCTTATTATTTGCCTGAACACTAGTTTTAATTTTATTAAAAAAATCAACCCCCCCACTCACCGAATTCCAAATAGTATAATTATGTTAAATTTGGCTCACTACCAGAGCTAGGTTGAATGACTGCCAGTTCTCTAATCTTGTGATCACATACAGAAGAGAGGCTCAGTGCAAACCTGATTCATTCACAACAGTGATTTAATTGTTTATTTGAACACATCTTTCTGGATGTGACCTTGAGGATATCTCGAAAATCAGGCTTGGCAATGAATTAAGGAGTTTCATTTTTTTAAATAAAGCATTTAAGGACAATCTTATATGAAGAAAAGTAAGTCTTACGTGATGGATCAACCGCAACAGTATAAAGCAGTTATTTTAGCACATACATTGTATTATGTCCAGAATAATTTAGATTATGTTTTTGGGGAGGGGCTTCTGTGCTACTTAATTTAAAATTTATAGCCTGTCTTGTTTCCAAGTGCTCACTACCAATAAACTACTTTTTATGTAACAAAAATTATAGATACCCAAAAGAATGAACAGCTCTTCATAACACACATAATTAATGAACAGACCTGTCTTTATGGCATATGCGTGAGGAACTTGTGGACCTCAAGATATGGCCAAACTACACCTTTAAGCAGCTCCAGTCACATAACCAAATGTGAGAATCAGGAGCAGCAGTTTAGTTATACCTGAACTACAAATCCAAATACAGATGGACCTAATTTACGACAATGATCATCCATAGTTATGACCATGATGAAAACGTAACTTTACAACCATTCTATGACCTTCACAGGTCCGTAAAGCAAAGGAAAGATGAAATAAAACTGTAAGCAGGATTGTAAGTTTCACTTAGTGGTAACTTCACTTAATGACCATGCTGCTGGTCCCATCCATGGTCAGTAAAGGAGGAGAACTTGTATTTTGCCTGATGTAAATAGATGATTTATATGCAGTAGAAAACAGAATTCTTGTACCTTTATTAATATATAAACAATCTCAGCAAATGTAACTTTTATTTTTGGGCTATCATACCTACAAGTATCCCAAATATGACAATCATGGTACATACAAAAAGGACAAATTCTGAGGGCAGAAGACCCACTCAGAATAACATAACATGATTTGCTAAAGATATTTTGAAACACTGCATTTTGCCATTGAAGGAGTTCCTTCAAATAACCTATTTGAAATAATACATATTTGCATCTGAATTTCAATTAAGTCTAAAGTTACCTAGGAATTGATAAAACTTAGAATTATCCAAGTAAGACACTAGTTAATTCACTAGTTACATATGTTACATAGGATATATTTTTAAAAAGAAATTAAGCTGACCTATATATAAAGAGCAAAATTGTATGTTTCATAACAAAAGTTATAAATATGTCAAATATTAATGAAAAATATTATGTACAGTATAACAATTTTTTTACACACATAGCTTTTTCCATAAATTAACTCAATACATCTAAGAAACAAGCCTTTTGAAAGTTATTGAATGTTGTTCTTTTCACTGAAAATGTCCAGTAATTGCCTTTGGTTAAAAAAATATAAAGCTCAAAGATTAGAAGCATAAACATTTCCTTGACATTTAGAAAAAAATACAAGTACAAATTTAAAATCTACACTGAAGTTTAATAGATGCTTTATGTGTATTTTTATGTCTACTGAGATAATCAAAGTTATATAACTGACAGGTAGTGAGTTTTTATTTCCAGCATTAAAAGGTTTATAATGGATGCTGGCTAGCCAAACTTTCATTTTAGACCAAATTTCTTGGGCCATTAAAGGATTACAAATGTTATATAAAAAGTAAACATTCAATATTTTCAATGGCTCTTATTTTGTTCAACAGATTCTAGATGTTGGACTTGAAGGCATCCAAAGCAAAAACTTTATGTCATGATTCTCTTTTATAAATAATTAAAGCACTTATTGTTCACAGGCATTTTACATTTTGCAGCTAATGGTTTCTATGTAACAAGGGGCCCATACATAAGATTTGTTTTTTAAAAATATCAGTTAAAAGAAATATTAAACCTGTAAAAGTTTTCCAAATGAATCACACTGCAGTGCTAAAAAGAAAAACCCTCCATCAATTTCTACTCCCTAACCCTCAGAATAAAACCAGAACAATAAGACTCTAGGAAAAGAGATTCATAACACATGATCACAAAATTAAATCTATCGAAACAAGAATCTAGGGAAAGAGATTTGTTACATATGATCACAAAATACCAACAAATAACCGTACAGATTCAAAACCTTTGCAAAACTGACAATGCTGCTCTACTGACTAGGCAAGGTTAAAAACTATATTAATTGTATATGTGTAAGAGTCTTTCAGGCATCTGGACAATATATATCAAATGGTCTGGCCAACCCATTAATGTGTTTGCCAGTCACAGGGGCTGATGTTGCACATCCCAATTCCTTCACTGAATGTGCCTGAAAGAGTTTGGAATTAAGCCTGACCAATTCACAGAAATGGCTTTTATAACACATTCATTCGGGATCCATTCCATCTGACCCCCCAAAACCTGCAAAGTCTTAACTGCATTTCTGAAGGTCTGTAGGGTTGGGGCCAACATAATATATGTCTTGGGAAGATTGTTCCAAAGGTTAGGGACTGCCACAGAGAACTTCTCTTAATACAAGTCTTGCAGCATAAGATGGGATTATCTCAATGAAGGGACCCAGAAGATGCCCACCTGTTGGATTTGTTTGATTTTAGATTATTAGATTTTTTTTTATCCTTTATTGCTTTATAAGTAACTCAAGGTGATGAATATACAAAATACTCCCTCCTGCTCCTGTGCCATTTATGCTTTATAGGTGATAACAGCCATCTGGAATTTGAAAAGCCTATTGGGAACCAGTGCAACACATGGAATAAAATGCTATGTGGACATAATGAGAGGCATTGATAACTACCCATGCCACGGCATTTGAAGCTTCTGAATGGTATACAGAGTGTGATCCAATTAGGGGGTGACTAAGGGGTGGGAGACCATGATTGATCACAAGAGGTCTAGGCAAGATAGGCAGTATGAATTTATTATTATTATTTTATAGTAAATAATAAACTGGTCTCACAACTATATAAAGACCCCTGGGCAAGCAGGAGTTGTGAGTTCAGAGGGTCCCCAGATTGCTCATGGTACCTGAATGAGGCAGTGCAACCACATCCAGATTCAAAGATAAAATCTCTCTAGTTCCATGTGTGCCTAAACCCATAGCAGGTCTTTGAAGGGTTGAACTGTAGCCTGTTCTCCCTCAGTGAAACCCTCACGGTCACGAGACTCTAGAATAGAACCTTGGCAACTTTCCTTGGATGGATGGTGGCAGAGATGTGCATTTGAGAATCATCAGCATACTATCGATACTGTACGAACAGTACAGATGACAGATGACCTTCTCCAATGACTCCATGAAGATATGAAAAAGGAGAAGGAAGAGACTGGAGTTCTGAGGCAGAAAGCAGAGATCTCAGACCAGACCTCTCTTGCCCCCAACACCAATTAGAACAATAGAGAATAATGTAAAGGCCCCAATCCTTTCCCTGTCCAGAAGGATATCACAGTCAATAGTATCAAGGACCGCAATGAGAGATAGGGTGGTGCACCGCTCCATCTCAATTCCATCAGAGGTCATCAGTAAGTGTGACCAAAACTATTTCAGTGTTATACTCTGGTCTGAAACCTAATTGGAAGGGGTTCAGATAATGTGTTTCCTCTAGGACCCTTTGGACTTGCAGGCCAACCACTTTCTCTAGAACCTTTCCAAAAAGGAGAGGCTGAGGACTGGGTGAAAATTGTTCTGATCTGAGGGATTCAGCTATGGTTTCTTGAGGAAGGAGTGCTTCTTTCAGAGACAGTAGAACTATCCCTCTTTTGTTAGATTTGCTTTAGCTTGGAGAAGCATCCTAAATTAATGCAAATTACAGCATTCTTTCTGGACTGTATTTAGACCTACATGACTTCATTTGCCATTTTTGCCTGGACTTTTCAGAGAATCCAATGTTGCTTTCACTTGTAACTAATTTCCCACCTTTTTTAATATATTTTTGCTTTCGACCAAAGGTTTGTTATACAGAACAGAACAACTGAGCAATCCCTTCTCTGAAGGCACTGAATGTGCCCTTTTCATCATATTTATGATACCACATATTTTTTCCTTGTAAACATCCCAAAAAGATAGATGAAAAATCAGAATGACTCCACAGGTATAGTTACTTTATCCACTCATTCATACATGTTTATTTGCTCATTCAGTCTTCTTTTGCCCCCTGCCCCCATTTCATTATTAATCTCTTTTGATTAGTCTTTCAGCCACCACTTATTTCCTATCAGAAGAAGCTCATCATTTGGTTGGCCATTTCTAGCAAATGCCTGCAACATTTTGGCCACCACAGTTGTTCAGGGAATGTGAAAGGTGGAAAAGTAGTAAACAGGCACCATATATGGGCTTGACCATGAACCATGACTGGTATTTTATATTTTCCTTAGAGTGGATTTTTAAACTTTCCTGCTCGTCTCCCATTATTTTCTTAATCTTGCAAGCAGAACAAAAGTATTGGATGTAGAATAGAGAAAGGGTTACATTTTGTCCTCAGATTTCCTACTCTCTGGTCTAGATGATTTGAATGCAAATTATGAGCTCTCCTCTTATGTGCTTTTGTCTCCTATATGATTTGTTTAAACCAGCTAGAGTTGTACTTTCCTTCTGAAATTCAGGAACTGCTTTCTTTGCTCTCATCTTCATTGTGAAATTCCTTACCGAAAGAGATCAATCTTATTACATATCCCTGATCCTTTTATCATTTCAGAATTGTATTAAGATTCTTCTATTGATTTTGATTTGATGGAAATCTACTTGTTGACTTATTGCTAGGGGATTTTGCATTCATGTCAGTTTTTTTCTAACAATTTTGCAACTAAAGAGCCCTGGGTTATTTATTAGAATACTGTAGAAATTTATTATTTAGTTATAAAACTCAAAGTCACTTATGTTTGTGCAAAGGTATTTTGCTTAGGTCACGCTTCTCTAGTATAGGTAATGCAAGGTTAGAAAAGTAAAGGAAGCAGGCTAGTCACAGCTAAATCAACCAAAAAAGACATCAAAATTATCCCTTAACTTGAATAACTTGCATATTTTGGATGATACAAATGCAGAAATAGCCGCTGTATCTTAAATAGAAATCTCATTGTATCATATTGAGAAAAACAATGATCCATTGAATAATTTCCTTGATCGTTTTTCACCTGATGACTGATGATCAACAACTGTATGGCTCTTGCTGTTCACCATTCTTAGGGATTTTATCAATAAGTCAAACATGAACTACCCAAACTTTTAAATATAGGACATATTTAAGTAGAAGACTGTCCAGTAGATGTTAGGGTACATTAGGAAACTTACTGATCAGCTTGGGACAAAAATTCCCATCAGCATTCTCATTTTCATCTTCTAAAAAGGCTACCAAGAAGGAACATGTTATGCTACAAATAAGCCACCCTGTTCTACTGACAAAATGTTACAAACAAAAATATTTTCTCTTGTAATACTCCCTTTTCCCCTGCTTCTTTTGTCTTTTTCACATCTATTTTAAAGGATAAAGTAAAATAGCTTCAAAAAATCTTTTGTCTGGGGGCACTCAAAACCTTGGTCTAGCAATACCTAGATAATAATCATATTTTGTTTCCTTTGAGTGATATGAATTTGTCTAAGTGAAGTACCATAGTACAAGAACACTAGAAAGAGAAAGATACTGTAGCTGGTATAAATTCTGGCAATGCAAGAAGGAACTCTCTTCACAAAATAGGTACAGATATCCAACTCATACCCTTTAGTGAAATTTAGTGAAGCTCATTCTGATAAGGCATTGTCTTGTGATATTTGCCTACTAACTTCAGAGCGAGTCCAAGCCTATATCTATTCTACCTGTTCTATTTTGTAGAAACAATGAATACATTCCCCTCTCTTTAGAAAATAAATGATGTCTACAATCTACTTTAGTTAAGAAACTGTATTAGATATAATTCCTCTTCTATAACAATGTTAAAAGTTAGGATTTGGATAAGGTAGGTCACTGTCCTGGACAACTGAAGTCTGGGTAGTAAACCTATTAGGAGCTACTTTATTAGCCTATGTACTACTTATCTTGCTCCAAATCACAATGATCCTTGATAAGTTAATGCTTTCTTACTGTTTCAAGTTTTCAATATGAACTGTATGTCCCTCCACCAAAACCAGTTAGTACTTGACTTAAAAACATTAACTTCTGGAAAAATACCATGATTTTTTTTAAATGCATCAAGCAAATAATCATTAGAAACATTCCAAATGTTGATACCTGGTATTGTCTGTGCCACTGGCTCAGTGACTGTGCTGGGAGCAGTGCTTGGCTGCTGCTGGCTAGAGCTAACCTCTGGCTCTGTGCTAACAGAAGGAGACAATGCTACATCATTGGAAACTTGATTTGGTGCAGACTGGAGGAGATCTTCTGAGGCTGACAGCTCTTCTTGCCCAGGGAGTTGCAAAGCTGATAAAGGAATGCTTATAGGTTTGCCAGAATTGGAAGTGCTGGCAGGCACCTGGAGGGCCACCTGTGGATTTACTGTTGTGATGTTACCAGGTCTTCTACTTGAGGAAGGCTGAGTTACTTTGGGAAGTTTCTGGGCCACTGGCCTTGAAGTAACTTGTGAAGAAGCTGAAACATTCTGTAAATCAAAGTCAGCATTGAGGGAAGGAGATACATGGGAAGCTGGCTGAGATGCCACAGGATAGGAGGTTCCAGCTTTAGGTTTTGACATGTGTGTCAAGGATAATGCAGGGCCGTTGATACCACCAGTGATTTCTGCATTAGCCACGATATAATAATCCTCAGGGAGTTCTTGCTTTATTTTTTTTACTAACACATCACTGCTGCTTCCATCAATGACCTGAGAGTGAGAGCCCACATGAAATGAAGAAGATGGGCCAGGCCTTTTAAGGGAACTTATCTGAGATCTTTGATGATGAGGTTCAAAATCACTATCTTCATCTGTCACTGAAGACTCACAGACCATGTCAAAAAGATTAGATTCATCTTCATATTCTTCCACTGTTTCATCTAATTCAGAAGGCTCACTGCAGTAGGAGAAATCGCAGGAATCTCTGGTTCTGTTACAGTCCAACTTTGCTTTTCCTGACCTCCCTGGATAGCGTTCCACAGGACTCGGTTGGGTGTCTGAAGGCACACCTATTATGCTGGGACTATCAGAGTTGAAACTTCTATTGTCCTGAAAACAAACTCTTTCCTGTGAGCCAGCCCTACAAGTAGCTGTCAGTGGCCAGTGATAGGCATGGCCTGCACTACAGCCCCACATAGCTGTCAGATTGCCATGGGAGCCCTCTGAAAGTAGGTGTTTTAAATTTGGAATGAGGCTGCAGATGGTACCATGACTGTGGGCCCAACTGACCAGCTTGGAAAGGTTTTCAGAAGATGTATGGAGGCAGTCTTCCATGGTGCAATACTCAATAACTTTGTTCCTTGAAAAGAAAAAAGAAATACATTAGATCGAAGTCTGTATTTGAAGTAGAATTCATGTTCCACAATATATGATAATTTAATCAATGGAAGTTATTTCCCTACATTCCTTGTATACCATAAGAAAAGACAAAATGATAAACAAATGACCAGTCATTTCTCAAATTTTCAGCCTAGTTCATAGAGGTTATAGAAGATCAGTTTTAGATGGTAAAACATTTTGAAGTAACAAAACCTTTAGGATATGAAAATGCAATCATTAGTTCTTGTTAGGGAAAATGCTATAATATGTGTGGGAGCTTAGATTATTTTTGTTTATTGTATGATTGAAAGGAACAGAATGAGTGAGGAATCAAAATAATGTTCACTTATATGGAGGGGAAAATGTAGAAAGAACACCCTAATATCTGACAGACTAGTCCTTTTTTCATGTCATAATTGAGATGGAGGTCTTATTGAGGGGGACAAGGTGTTCTTCAAAGCTTCCCCATAAATTCTTGGGCATTCTGCCTCAGGACAGTAAAGTTTTTTCTTCAATGGTTTTAAGAATTTCCTAGGGCTTATATGCATTGCCCAATTGTCCTGTAGCCAGGACAGAGAAGCAACAGTTTCTGGAGAAAAGAAATGAATATCACATATTCAATGACCTCAGGACATGTTTTTCTGCTCCACTTCTATATGTCTATTTCATGTTCCCTAAAGCATTCTTATCTTATGTGTCAGGTGGCCTGCTTCAGTATCTTGAAAATTATGCCCAGGAGATTATTGGAAGCTTCAAAGAGACAGGAATGCCCTTTCAAAACTGAGTCAAAGTTTACTATTTTAGAGCTATTCTCATCCTTTGTAATAGCAAAAAGTCTATACCTCTTGCCTTGAAAACTAAAGATAACTAGTTCAAAACCTAGCAGACTTTTTATTCTATTTTTTCTAAAGTTCTAAATATTCTCTGTGCTTTTTTTAAAAAAAATACAGACACAGATATTTTTATTGGCCAAGCATGGTTAGGCATGCAAAGAATTTGTCTCCAGTACAGTACAGTAGCTTTCAGTGTACTTGTAGTAACAGTAAACAACAGTAGATAATGCACAACAATGTTATTCTGTAAATGTGCAGTCAATATAAGGAAGTGTTATAAGTTTCAAATTAATAGGTACATTAGACAGAACTTCTGGACTACTAAGAATTTTCTGTTTCTGTTCTATTTATCTTGTAGCATGATCATATAGCATGAGCCAAGTATTCGTTTGGATGATGGCATGGAGGAAAAAGCTGTTCTTGTGTCTAGTAATTTTGGTATGCAGTACCCTGTAGCGCATACCAGATGGAAGAGATTCAAACAAATTGTGTCCCGGGTGAGAGGGATCTACAGATATCTTCTCCACCCTTTTCTTGACCCTTTCAATATACAGGACTTTTATGGAAGGCAGGTTAGTTGAAATTATCTTTTCTGCAATCTTGACTATAAGTCTGTACCTGTCCTATGTGGTTGCTGCACAACCAAAATAAATAACTAAATAATTAGTCCAATAATAATCAGTGTACCATTTTATTTTTTCCCCAGTCATTCAAGATAGAAGGGTTTCAATCTCAGATCCCAAATAAACCCAGTAACATAAGGATTATTCAGTTGTGAGAAGTGAACCCCTTT